>LNGL01000006.1:341694-374359 GCA_001510565.1 Knoxdaviesia proteae
AGCCTTGCTATGATGCTTATCGGCCGTATTTTCACTGGTTTCGCTGTTGGTCTCATGTCCATGGCCGTGCCCGTGTACCAGTCGGAGTGTGCCCACCCCAAGATGCGCGGTCTCATCGTCGGTCTCGCGCAACAGATGATCGGCGTCGGCTTCATCGTGTCCACGTGGGTCGGCTACGGCTCCGGCCGGGCCTCCGACTCGTCGGCGATCCAGTGGCGTCTGCCGCTTGCCTTCCAGGTTGTCCCGTCGCTGCTGCTTGCCATCGGCATGATCTGGTTCCCCGAGTCGCCGCGTCACCTGATTGCCCACGACCGCGGCGACGAGGCCATGACCATCCTGCGCCGCCTGCACTACGACGGCTCCAACGACGAGTGGATCCAGGACGAGTACAACGAGATCAAGCGCACCATCGATGCCGAGAAGGACATGACCGTTGAGGGCTGGCTCGTGATGTTCCAGGTCCCGCAGTGGCGCAAGCGTCTCATGCTCGGTACTCTCGTGCAGGTCTTCACCCAGTTCACCGGCATCAACGTCATCGGCTACTACCAGACTGTCATGTACCGCGCTCTCGGCTTTGAGGGCCACACCGGTCTGCTGATTGCCGGAATCTACAACTGCGTCGGCCCGATCACCAACCTGATCTTCATCACCTTCATCGTCGACCGTGTTGGCCGTCGCCGCCCGCTGCTCTTCGGTACCATTGCCATCACCATCGCGCTGGTGTGCGAGGCCGTCATCAACAGCCAGAACGTCAACGCCGACCACCGCGGCCTCTCGATCGCCGGCGTGGCCTTCCTGTTCTCCGTCACCGTGCTCTTCTCCGTGTCCTTCGGCCCCGTGTCGTGGCTGTACATGTCCGAGATCATGCCGTTCCAGATCCGTGCCCGCGGCTGTGCCTTCGCCACCGGTATCGGCAACTGGCTCGTGTCGACCTTCTGGTCACAGGTCAGCCCCATTGCCCTGGACCACCTGGGCTGGAAGTTCTACTTCCTGTTCGCCGCGTTCAACATCGTCATCACCCTGCCCACCGTGTTCTTCGTGTTCAAGGAGACCAAGGGCCTGTCGCTCGAGCAGGTCGACGGTCTCTTCGACAACATTGTCGGCCGTGACGTGCCCGATCTCCAGGAGAAGGGCGACGTCGTGTACGACGAGCACAAGGAGGAGACCACCACCAAGGCCTAAGCGCTTTTGAGGTGGTAGTCGTCTCGAAAACTATATATATCTCACTTAGCAAACAGGACGTTCAGCGTGGAGTTTCAATTGTCTGATATAAAATGTGTGGCTATGAATTTTGCGGTTTTTTTTTTGTTTGATTCCAGGAGTTTCTATATCCATACTCGATATGACGAATATCGGGCTACCAGCGTATATGAATGCAGACTTCGTCACGATTATATGTGAATAATAATAATAGTAATAATCATCCTCTGATTGTTAACGACTTGACTGGTCACGACTCGTGAAAAGTCATGTGTGCGAAAGCAAGTCTCGTCGAAAATGGTCTAGATCGTGAAAGTCGGGATGCATGAAGACGAAACCGAATTAGGGTAAGGGTTAACATTGAGGGGCTGCAACCAGCTATATGGCGACCCCGCTAAAAAAGCTGCGACTTTTTCGCCAGCTTAAAGCTCTATCCGTCAATCTGCATCTACACCCTCAAAAGTGTTCTTTTTTTCCTGTTTGATGAAGTTCTGGTGTGTGTAAGCTCTCGGTTCGCGATAATCTCTCAGTTGCTGCTCCTACAATCGCTACTACAATCGAAGATTCTCCGAAATAACCTGTTGCGCCTTTCATTCCCCAGCCATGAAGTTCACAATGGAGAACGACCCCAAAATGCGTAAGCTCTTCCCGTCCCAAGATCTCCGGAATCCGTCCGCCGACCTCAGTTTCTTCTAACCGATGTTGTCTGCTTCCACCAGCGCCGTGCTCGACCGGCGACCCGAACTCGTTCGGATATGTCACGGCTCGCCAACGATGGCCGGTGATCATTGTAAGTTTATCTTGCCTGTAGCCAGCCGGTACCGCTCACTTCTGCAAGTTCTAACAAAACAAACCCCCCATGGACGTACAGACCGGAGCTATCGACGACATGTACCGATCGGTTGGAGAATGCGAAGAAGGTGACAAGAAGACCGAGGGCAAGAAGATCGTCGAGGCGCTCGCTCGCCTCAAGTACGAGGTGCAACACGACCGGCCACTGACGTATGTTTGTCTGCGTCGCTCCGAATGCACTGTCAATGAAGAGAGGTGGAAATGCTAACTTTACCCTGCTGTCTAGCCCGATTGTCGACGATGGGTTCCCGGATTTCGAACTGTACAACCTCGAACTCGAAGCCCTGGGCGGCTTAACGTGGCATAAGGCACCGTGGCTGTACACAGAGTGCTACCTGTTCCGGTACGTAAACCTCTAGACTCTACACACCTAGGAACCGGTATAGCTATCTAACCATCCAGTTGTAACCCCCCCCCTTAACAGCCGCATCAGCACGCACTTCAAGCTCTCGACCCACTGGAAGAACTACGACCTCTTTGCGCGCCAGAAAATCTCAACCTTCCGCTCGTCGCGCCCCGCCGTGCTCGAGCTCGCCACGCGCTACAGCGACCTGATCCCAGGGCTCAAAACCCACCACGCGGCCGGCGACCTCGACGCCGAGCGCCTGCTCTTCACCGAGGTCGCCGAGATCTGCCTGTGGGGCAACGCCACCGACCTGTCGCTGCTGATCAACCTCACCTACGAGGACATCCAGAAGCTGCAGGGCGCCGAGGCCCGCCGCAAGTCCGAGAAGAACGTGCTGGTGAACGACCTGGCCGACGTGTACCAGCAGCTCAGCGCCGCGCGCACCGCCGCCGCCGCTGCTGCGGCCACCGCGGTTCCCGGCTCGGCGGACGCGCCCGGCCCACGCGTGGACATTGTCCTCGACAACGCCGGCTTCGAGCTGTACGTCGACCTGATCCTCGCGGGCTTCTTGCTGGCCTCGGGGCTCGCCGCCACCGTGGTGCTGCACCCGAAGGACATCGGCTGGTTCGTGTCGGACGTGCTGCCCAGCGACTTCGCCGCGCTGCTCTCGGCCCTCGCGAACCCGCGCCCGTTCTTCGAGACCCCCAGCGAAGACGAGAAGCGCCAGGACATCACGCCGGCGCCGCTCGCGGCCACCGATCTCGCGAGCCTGGCCTTCATGTTCCAGCACCTGGCCACCCAGCACGCCGAGGGCCGGCTGGTGCTCCGGCCCAACCGCTTCTGGACCCACGGCGGGTCGTTCTGGCGGCTGAACGCCGAGGCGCCGGACCTGGCCGCCGATCTGCGCGAGTCCGACCTGGTTATCTTCAAGGGCGATCTGAACTACCGCAAGCTCACCGCCGATGTCATGTGGGACCCGACCACGCCTTTCGCCGAGGCGCTCGGCCCGCTGGGCCCCGGATCAGGCCTCAACATCCTCGCTCTGCGCACCTGCAAGGCCGATGTGGTCGTCGGACTGCCGGCCGGCCGGGATGAGGAGCTGAAGGCTATGGAAGGCGGTGGCGGTGATTCTGGCGCGCGCAAGTGGGCGTGGAGTGGAAAGTGGGCTGTGATGCAGTTCTCCAACGGCAAGAAGGCGTAGGCCTGTGATTAGATAGAGGTGCTCTCAACATAGATATGGGTAGAAGGGGGATCATACAGTAGTATCCAGGTCTACACGCTAGATACTTACACCGGGACATGGAAAATGTACATACAGGGTGAATACAGTAATACCATACAAGAGGGGTGTATTGCAAAGGAAGGCTTCAATATAAGGGAATTGATACATGATATTATCGCTTGGAAATAACTACATAGCTATTAGACCAAGCAACGAGACAGTATATAATGACCCAAGCTCAGATAGAACCCACGATAGCAGATCCACGCTATATAGAGAGGACCAGAAACAAACTAACGAACATGCCATAAGCATACTATAACTATTCAAACGAAACCGGCGGCGGCATAACTCTAGACAAAGAACAAGAAACGAATGGAACACCGGCAGCACTTAGATGTAGAGAACAAACCCTAAACTCCCACCCATGACCAGAAGTTACACATTTTAAGGAAAAATAAAAAGTTGATTAACGTATTTTTGGTTTTCTCTCTCCTTTCCCAGGAACCCCTTATAAAACATCCCTTCCCAGACAGTAACTGAAAAGCAAAAGCAGAAGCAAGTTTTGTATCTTGGTGAAAAAAAAAACCAGCATTCGCCACTCCCCCAACCCTAAGAAAAGTAAAAATCACGAAGAAAGCAAGGTTGAACACACTCCGGAATACAGAAATAGAAAGCAAAGGAGAAAAAAAGAACAGACGGGTTCATAGTACAAATGCGCCGTGATAGGCGACTTGAAGAGACTTGCTCGGCTACTATGGACGGCGGGTCCTGGTAGTTATCGAGCGAATATAAAAAAGGAAGTGGGACATGAAGAAGCAATGTGTCTAATGAGGTGTTTTTGGTGTAGAGCAAAAGAAGAAGAAAAAAAGAAGAATCTTTGCAATGAAACTGAATGAAGAGTCTATATGCTCAAGAAAGAAAAGGCAGGAAAGGCGTGTGAAGAGGACATGCTCGGTTTTACATGTCAACCTCGCCATCAGCCATGGCTAGCCGCTCCCTGGTAGTCTTGGCCTTCTTACTGCTGACCCGGCGCTTCTTGGAAGCTTTGCCGCCGTCTTCCGGCTCGGCCGGGGTGGAAGCGCCTCCGGGGGCGCGGTTATCGTCAAAGTGTCCCTCACCTAGAATCGGAAGAATCCGTTAGTATCATGCTGTGTACACGAAGAAAAAGAAACGTAGAGAGGTAATCGTCGGAGAAGATTGTAGCTTACCCTCGTGGTACATCTCGTCAAGACTACCCGCACCCGGCTCGGCCGCGCGCTTCCGCTTTCCGCCCTTCTTCTTCTGCACCTTATCGTACTCGCCGCTCTCCAGCAGCTCCTTTTCGCGCTTCTCAATCATCTCTGCCTGCTCGTCGTCCGCCAGCCACATGGCAATGTCGCGGTTGCGGTTCTCCGGCGGCCGGCGGCCCGAGAAGTCGACGCTGGCACCGCCGCCCTGGATCACCACGCGCTGCACCTCCTCCTTCTGCAGCGCCCGCTTGCGGATACGCTCTTCAATCGTGCCGCGCGTGATCAGACGGTACACCGTGACCTGCTTCGTCTGGCCGAGACGATGGGCTCGGTCCATGGCCTGCGAGTCGATCGTTGGGTTCCAGTCCGAGTCGTAGAAAATGACTGTGTCGGCGGTGGTCAGGTTGATGCCGAGACCACCGGCACGGGTGGACAGCAGGAAGATGAAGATTTCAGGACGGGTCTGGAAGTCGGCCACGGTGTCACGACGATCCTCAAGCTTCGTCGAACCGTCGAGGCGGCAGTACTTGTAGTTGCGGTAGGTCAGATACTCCTCCATCAGGTCGATCATGCGAGTCATCTGGAAGTAGAGCAGCACACGATGGCCCTCGTTCTTGAGCTTGAAGAGAAGCTCGTCGAGCTTGGCGAGCTTGCCACTGTCGGTGACGAAGCGTCTCATCGACGGAACCTGGATGTTGGTGAACTTGGCCTTCTCCTTGTCGGGCGTCGGGAACAGCGCCCTGCTCGGGTACAGCGCCGGCGGAATCTTCTGTAGAATAAGGGCCTTCTGCTCAACCTCGTTCGGGCCGTAGAGGGCCCGGCGCACAGGCACATTGAACCGAACAGACCGAGTCTCGAAATCAGTCATGCTGCTATCGCACACCACGTCGATGGGCGGGGCCGATGCCTTAGGACGAGCACCCTGTTCAAGACGGCCGAGGCCGGTCTCGATGAATGCAGTCTTGGACACATTCATCAGATCAGCGAGAATGCCCTCCGATGTGATGCTGGCCACCGCGCGGGGGTCGTTGCGCTCCTTGATCAGGAACAAGGCATGAGCCGGAGTGAACTTGGCATCCTCCGGATCGTCGTCATACACAACACTCAGGTGCGAGAGACGGTCGCTGCGATCGGCTAGCTTAATGGCTCTCTCCATAACACCAGTGCTGGCGTTGGCCAGAAGCTCGCCGGCGCTAGTATCGGCGAATCTCAAGAACGAAAACGCCGAAGATCCACCCAGGCTGTCCTTGCTATGGTCAGGAGCGAACACATTCATCATGTGGTGGAGATGCTGGTTTCTCCAGCCCGCAGTCTGGTTGTCACTGCCAGGCAGATCAAGCCTACCGCCTTCGCGCCAGATGAGACGCGGCAGATTCAGCTCAATCAGATTGCGCGGCGAGTACGACACGGGAATCAGCGGGCCCTCACGAACAAACGAGGCGGTCTCGGCAAAGTGGCCAAACTGGAAGGCCGAGCTGGTATCGGCGCGCTCGAACAGATCGGGATGGTTGCAGACCTTGCGGAACTGCATGACCAAGTTCATCAGCGTACCCGAGTCGTTGTCGTCGCCAACAGTAGCCTTCTCAATAAGGTCCATGATGCTGATCTGGTTGCGCAGGTTCGAGTAGTACGCGCGTTGGCGGTAGGTGAGGTTGCAGAACACATCCAACTCGATCTTGTCGCCAAGTTCCTTCTGCACATGCTTCTTGACACGACGCAACATGAAAGGCTTGAGAATCATGTGCAGACGCTTGAGCTGATCCTCGTTGAGCTTCGTGTTACTCTGAGCGTGCGACTCGATGTCCTTGGAGAACCATTCGCTGAACTCGTCGTGTGAATCGAAGAGCGACGGCATGATGAAATGCAGAAGCGCCCACAGTTCCTGCATGTTGTTCTGGATGGGCGTACCGGTAAGCAGAAGGCGGTTACGGCAGTGGAAGCTAAGCAGGCACTTCCACCGCGAACTCTGCGAGCTCTTGATGGCCTGGGCCTCATCGAGAATCATGTACTGCCAGCGCATCTTCTGGAAGTAGGCGACATCGGAAACAACAAGCTGGTACGAAGTGATGCACACATGGAAAGGAGCGTCCTTCTTGTAGGTCGAGTGCTTGCGGTCCCAGAACTTGCGCAGAACCTTACGGTCTCCCGCGCTTCCCCAGTACGGCAGAATCTTGAACTCAGGCACGAACTTGCGCACTTCCTGTTCCCAGTTGTGGAGGGTCGAGGCCGGAGCAACGACCAGGAAAGGACCCCACACGTCGTACTTTTCAGCAAGGTACGCCATGACGGAGATAGACTGCACAGTCTTGCCCAGACCCATTTCGTCGGCAAGTATACCGTTGATGCCCTGCTCGTAAAGGTTGACGAGCCAGTTGAGACCCTTGAGCTGGTATTCCTTGAGCTGGGCGTTGATCAACTTGGGCTGCTCGATCTCCACGTCGCCCATGCCAGCAGGGTTCTGGAAGTTCATCTCGCCTTCGTCGTCGAGGGCCGAATCTTCGTTGAACTGGCGCGCCTTGCGCTGGGCCTCAGCAATGGCATTCTGAGCATTTGCCATGGCAGCAGCACGGAGATGAGATTCATCCTCGTTGTCGAAGTCGAGATCCTCAAAATCGGTAACCTTACCAGCCACAAGGCCAGTAGGCTCGTCGATATCCAACTTGTGGTCGGGGATGGCCCGGGTCTCGGCAGCGACCGAAGGGTTGTCGGTGCTGCGCTCAACTTCGTCGGTTTTGATCTTCTTGCCGATAAAATGGGAGTAGAGCTCGGTCTGCGAGATAAGGAAGTTGAGCTTTCTCTTCTGCCGAGCGGCTTCGCGATCCGCTTCCTCCCGGCGCTGGTTCTCAAGCTCCTGGCGTTCGGCAGCTTTCCGGAGCTCGCGTTCTTCGCGTTCGTTGCGCTTCCAGAAGCTCATCATGTCACGCATGACACGCTTGGCACGAGCCTGCTGATCCTTGGCGCCCTTATTGGTGCGCAGCTGCCATCTCTTCGCTTCCTTGGAGGCCAGGATGACTGTCTTCTTGAGGTTGGACGACTTGATGGCATAAGAGTCGACAGCCAGCTTGAAGGTCTTGCTGACATCCTTGCGCGCAAGATCACGCCAGATCTGGTCGTAGATCTGGATGTAGCCCTTGGTCTGGAACTTGTTCTCGGGATCGGCAGCCTCGGCGGCGGCGGCGGCGGCGGCAGCCTCCCTCTCGCGCTCCTTCTCCTCGCGGCGAATCTCCTTGAGGCTCTTGGTCGGCTCCTTGGGCTCCTTCTCCTTCATATCCTTGTCTTTCTCGCCATCCTCCTTCTTGGCGTCACCCTTGGACTTGGACTTGTTGATCTTGATGCGGATCTTGGTTTCCTCCTTGGATGGCAGCTCCTGGCCAGCATCAATAGCAGCTTGAGCGGCCTCGGCAGAATCCTTCTCGGCCTGCTTTTGCTCCTTGGACTTCTTGGGGCGGGCATTCTTCTGTCCCTTGCCCTTCTTCGGCGTCTCGCCATCCGAAGCACGGAACGACGACATAATACCTCCCTCGAGATTATGTTCGACCATGGAACGGATCGGGCCCTTGACACCCTTCTGCAGAATAAGCTTGGTTTGTTGGGCCCTGATGCTAGCACGATCAGCCTCCCGAAGATGCTTTTGCCGTTCGGTCTCATCGGATGCAGCGCGAGCTTTGGCCAAGGCTGCCTCCTTCTGCTCCATTATAACAGCCATGGATTTTTCGCGACGGCGCTTGCGCTGCATATCCTTCTTGCGCTCCTTCTCGGCAAAGATTTCACGCTCCTTTACTTCTTCGAGAGCAGCTTCGTAGTTCATCTCCTCGTAACGCTGCTTGCCCTGGAGGGCATGGACGCTCAGACGCTTTCCAAGGGTGTTGGCGAGATGGTTGCGGCGATCGCGGCAGGTAGAGAGGTCCTGAGAGGCCACAAGCTTGCGGCGCTTGGCACTGCGCTCCTGGAAGAGCTCTCGGTCATCGGCGAAGTGCGAATAGTTCGAGTCATCAACCTTGAGAGCATCGGCATCAAGGGTTTCCATGAACCGAAGAACCTTCTTCTCGCTGTTGGCGCCTAGCGTCTTGCCTGAGGAGGAGACAGTCTTGGACAGGCCGTTGCTAGTACGCTTAGCAGGGGCCTTGGGAACGGAACCAGACGCGCGACGAGATTTCTGGGACGGATCGGTGTCCTTGAGATCGGAGACGCGACCCTTGGATCGCTTCGGAGCGGCCTTTTCGACATCCTTCTCAGCCTCGTAGTCCATGTCCTTCTCTTTGGCAAGCTCGTTCTCCTTCTCCTTCTGTTTGCGGTCGCGCTCGTGATCACGTGACTTGTCCTTCTCCTTGGAAGGAGCCTTTTCCTTCTTCTCGCGCTTCTTCTTGTCCCGAGGCGCCGGGCTGCCAGTTTCAGTATCGCCATACGCTGCAGTGGTATCAGCCTCGATGTCGGTATCGTGATCCATGCGGCTCTTGAGGATTATCGAATGCTCGGCCTTTTTCTTAGGCATGAGATGGTCATCGTCGGCCGGAGCTAGCAGGTCAAACTTGGCAGACGTGGTGTTGTGTCGCGAAACGTTGTTATTTTCCGGCTTTCGGCGCGAGTCTTTCTCCTTTGTGAAGATGGGGGACGGCAACGAAGACGTCTTGTGCTTAGTCGGAGCAGGGTCGGAGTTAGAAAGGATGTTTGAGAAGGACATGAGCTCGGCGGCCCGGCTCGACGGCTGGTGAGAGAACAAAGACGAAATATGTTAGTAATATGTTCGGACAGTAAAGCAGAGAGGAAGTGACGAAAAGAGAAAGTCATACATTAGGGGTTGATCGAGACATTGGTGGCGACGGAGAGGCCGGACGTAAGAGTAATGGAAGACCCGATGACGACGGGCCGTTGGATGGCCGGAGGCCGGGAGAAACAGCCCGTGAGATGTCCGAATGAGACCGGCTGTTAGGGCTCACTGGAAATGGCAAAGAATGTGGGTATGATAAGGGACTTCGAGGAGGGTACGACGAAGTCTGGGGAGAATCGTATCGGGACGAGTAGTAAGGAGAATTTTGACGGTCTCGATGATCGTTGGAATCTCGTGACGGCTGTGGTGAAGATTAAGAATGCGTATTAGTGAAAATGAAAACACGAAGAAATGGAGATAGGGCTAGAAGACCACAGAAACAAGACGTGTGCGCGATAGATGGCCAGGGAAAAAAGCATCGATTCATCAACTTTGATGAATGAATAAGGAACGGGGCCATATATACACACACAAATTATTGGAGCCAATAGGAGATCGGAGGAAATGCGTGAAGGGGGAAAAATGAAGGGAACGAAAACGCGTGATAGAACAATGGGAAAAGCCAGGATTGAATAGATAAAAGGCTTCAAAATCCTATCTGGGACATGAAATGAACGTAGTGAACAAATTCTGACGGGAGTTGGCTAATGCCAAGGGGGAAATAGGGAACAAAACGGAGTCGGTGATAATGCTGCCACAGGTAACAGGTGCAGATCATAGCAGCTCTCTGAACTGCCAGCAAACCGACCTTTTGCGCGTGACGCGATGACAAAGAGCCGGAGTCGAGAGAGCCGAGATCGGTCGAGATAAAATAATCCCGGTCGAAGAAATCACGATAGATAGATGATAAAAAGGTGATGATGGTGGTGAAGAAAAAAGAATGTCGATGGCGGATGGTGGTAAGGAAATGGGGACGAAAAGGTGAAAGTTGGAAATAGGAGATGAGTGGAATTGGGGGGAGAAGAAAAAAGGAAGATGCGGGAGTTAAGGGAAGACAGGTAGGTAGAAAAAAAGGGAAACAAGACAATCAGAGTGTCAGGAGGTGATGGGCAGGATAAGTCGCCTCTTTTTTTTTTCCCTGACTATCACGTTCTCCTTTCTTTTTTAGAGATCATGTAAGTATTGTTTTGACTTCTTTTTTGGGTGGTTCGTGTCTCGACTACGAAACAAACGGCCATGAATCACCAGAAATTTTCAAGGGGAAGATGAAATGTACCTTCGTACTTCGTCCACGCAGTGTCTGCGATTCGCCGAAGATGACTGTACGAAAGAAGCCAACAAAAAATCACTAAACCGAGAGAGACAAAAAAAGGAACCCTGACAGGAATAACAGACCGTCGATGGTGCGGCAGAATGGAAATAAATGGAAGTCCACCAAAAAATGAACCAAATCGCCGAATCAGGCGCGAGAGAGAGAGAGAGAGACGATGGCCGTAGTCTAAAATACAAGGCTATGAGGGGGGAAAGAAGGAAATATTGAGCCAACCCCAAAATATATAGAACGGGGAAAATGATAAAACACGAAGAAAAAAATTGAAAGCAACGAGAGAGAGACTTCTCAAACTTCACGAGTGTAATTTAAGAAGAGGGCAGGAATCATATGAATATAATCGGGGCTGACGAACAAACAGAGAGTTTGGTGATGGCCAAGGACAAGCAAGAGCCTAGTTTAGAATAGATGGAGATAGGAGATATTGAGAAGCGTGAAATTACACGAAATGGAGTGCTGGGTATAGAGACTAATAAGTGCTAGAGAGAGAGATAGGAAGGGCTGAAAGAGGAAACTCGATACACTGGTGGAAAGACGGGACCACGCTCTTGATGCAAAGGACCACGAGAGCAGGCTGGCAGTCCCAAGGCAAACAGCCACAGAGACAAGAAGAAAAGACAGTAAGAACCTACCTTTGAAGAAGCTGCTGTCCCGGCCGCACCATTTCCATTATTGTTCCAGACACTGGACCGCGTGGAAGACTCGGACGGCCGCCGCTCCCGGATGGCGTCAGTAGTCGGGTCGTAAAAGCTCCCAGCATCGCGGCGAGTTCCAGACGGCGCCGGAGCGGCAGTGGAAGACGTCGAGGACGCCCCAGACTTGGATGGGTAGTATGACGTTGGGCTGCGGATCGATAGCGAAGTGGCGGGGGCGGGGCCGTGGCGGTCGGAGGCAGCAGTGGCGGAATGGGCCGGGGACACCGAACGGGCCGGGCCGGAAGCCGATGACCGGCCGTACGGGTCATGTGAGGAGCGCGGGGGCAGAAGCGAGGAGCCCCCAGAGCCGTGGGCAGGTGCAGTCGACGGTGAGTGGTACGACGTGTTGGAGTGATGGTGGTCGGGCTGGGTGGGCGAGCGCAAGCTAAAGCCCGAGTGGCGCGGCTGCGGCAGTTGAGATGGTGCGGGATCCATCAGGTCGCGGATGGACCTCCGGTCTCGGTCGTCCTCGTCGTCGAGTCTTTGTAACACGGTGGATCGGAAGGTGGAATCCATTGTGGACGCTCGTTGTTCTGGTTGTAGGGGATGGTGGCTGTCTTGTGTGGGATAGTGTGAGAGATCGCTTCTATTCAACGCACTTGCTGACAAGAAGTGCGGTTCCGAGTAGGACAGCCCGTCGAAGAGAGGTGGGAGTATGCGCTTATAGGCGAGTTCTGTTGAAGTCGTCCAGGTTGGAGAGGAAGAAGAGGGGAGAGACGAAAAGCACAGAATTATCTCCGTTCGCCATCAACTACGATGTCGGACGCGCCTGAAGATGCGACGTCTCGACGCGTTGGACTATCTAACTGACGGCGGCAATGGTTGGTCCGGATGATGTCAGGGCACAGTGTCGAGGAGGTGCAGCACGAGGGGTAATGTCGGCTTGTGATCTGGAGAAAGACGGCCGGTACGGACACGGACACGGAGGATACTGTCGAGAATGCTCGAGGGTTTGGGCCGGCTACTGAAGAAGAGATATATTGGGGCCGGTTGGGACAAGATCGCACTGGGAAGTACTCGTAGATGGACTAGATCTTTAAAGCGGGAAGTCGATTAGCTGTGTGGCGCAACACAATTGGCTACTGGGGCAGATATATCGATGCGCAGGAGGGATGTATAATATAGGAGGGTTTACATGTAGGTCTGGATGCGCATTGCCAGTGACGAGATAATGCGCAGAGCTACAGTACGAGATGAGATGATGGAGATGACAGATTTAAGAAGGAAAGGGCACAGGCCATGGCAGCAGTGAAACATGTGGGGGAAGTTGGAAGCTTTTACTAGTGAAGTGAAGAGTCTAGATGGATGGGCTTGTCTTTGGAAGTGTATGGATAGATTGGGACGCCGACGACAGGCCGATGTTGGATGGATGCTGGCCGGCCTGGGGTTTACATACCGGTGACAGCTAGCTGCGGAGAACAGCTAGATTCAAGGTGAAGCTGAAGCTATCTATCTTGTTGAGGCACAATCGATGTATGACGACGGATGCAGCGGCAGAAGAATACGAGATAATGGAGCTTTGGAAGCTAGGAGAAAAAGAGAGACGAGGAGAAGTTAACGGCAGAGAGAACGACGGGACAGCACAACAAGTGGATGCTGCTGACTCTCGACTCGAAGAATGTTCGAGATGGAGATAGAACGAGATATTATGATCGAGACGAGAGAGATAAAAAAAATATAATCAAGAGCACAAAAAGAACGAAAGCTGGTCCGCGCGTGCAGACGCAAGGTGGTGCAGCAGGAGAAAAGAAGAAAAAGAAATAGGGGCATGTAAGAAAGTGGGTGGAATCCGAGTTAGTAAGGGGGACAGGGAAATACTATGGCGACGAAGGATAGCCAGACGGGAAATATCTCGAGATTGCAGAAAAATGAGGGTTTGGCGATGATGAGGTCGGCGATGGCACGGAAGAAGGAAAAAGATGAGAGATGGGGGAAGAAAGCTGTGAAAAAAGGAAAGAAAGAAAAGAAAAATCCGACTGAAAAAAAAGAATGGGACGGACGGGCCCTCTTCCCCCTAATGAGGGAGGAATCGGAGAAAGTCCGTTTTGATCGTTGTAATGTGTGCGTCGTCGGTTGACTTCTTTTTTTAGTTTGAGATTGTTGAGGAACAAAATATTTACTGCTTTTTTTTCTTCTTCCTTGTACGGCTCTTCTGTTGCATCGCCAGGTTGAGGTACTTGTCTCCACTATGGCGGCTGCATACTAAGCTCATGTACCCCGGTGTGTCAGCGTTTCCTGGTTCCCGTTTGGGGGCCTCGTCAAAGTTACCGAAGGAAAGCACAAAAGAGACCTAAGGCCAAATCTGTTCGCTATCAACAAAAGAAGGAGCAACCCACCAACCCCCCGAAGCCTTCTTTCCTCCCCCCGCAGAATCGAGCAATGCACAGCCGAAGAAAAAAGCAGGAAGGAAGCAAGACGGACCCACGGCTGCCAATTGGATCGCGCGATAGGCCATTGTCTGTGCACGGTTGGCACAGTGTGCACCGTGTGGGGGACTGTATACAGGATGGACTCGGCTAAATGAAGTCATGATGTTCCAGAATCGGACTTAGGGTTACGGCCGTTAGGGTCGGTGAGTTGGTTGGCTGGGCTGTGTTGTTGGTCCGCATCATCACTTCAGTTTTGCAATTCATGCATGGGACGAACTTGAAAGATTCGGTGGAAAGTTCAGTGGCCTCGGACATATTTGCAACAGAGCGAAACAGAACACCACCGAAAGCGCCTTGCCGCAGTGGATGAATGTTGGCTATCTCTCTCCACAAAGCACACAATGTTGCATCGCAGTCTGCCATTAAGACAAAATTGCTGCCCTGGTCAGTGTGTTTGTCCATCATTTCACTGGAATCCTGTTTAAGTTATCCATTTTGAGCCTGAGCATATCGTATAATGCAGGTATCCATTACATGCACCGAATGTCCATTGATACCGCCCGCTACGTGTCCACCCTCACTTTCCCAGCCCGGACCAGAGCTCAACTTCGCTATGGAGAAATAATTCGAAGGAGGCCTAATGCCAGCATTGACTACAGACTTGCAGCCCAGCAGCTTGCCTACGAACATAAGCCACGATGGATGCAATATAAACACAGAATGCTGAAGATAGAACCGATAGACGCCAGACCAGGATTGAGTCGATTTATATTTTCTTCCGCCTCGTCTCCATATGAACATGATGAGCAATTTTTGTATCCGTAGCAAAAAGACCCCAGGAAAAAAAACACACTTTCATTCTATTCACTTTTTTAATCGCTTCCTCTCCTTAAAATGTTCTTCAAACCCGCCTCCCACCTCGTGATCCCACGGTGCTATGACCATGAGAGTGTACTCCGTATCCGAATGTCGTTGCAACGAGGCAACGACACCTAAAAAGAAAGAGAGAAAAAATGCACCGACGAAGTAGACAAGAAGACGTTGAAGATAGAAAGGGGAATGCGCAAGTGGGTCTCTAATTGAAAAGAAGAAAAAGGGAATGGTAGAGAAAAAAAAACACCAACAAGCGAGTATCCGAAGACGAAAAAGAACAAGAAGCAACAGGCACACAAGAACAAACTAGACGGCGCCGGACTGGATCATCTTCTTGCGCAGGTAGTTCTTGTAATCCAAAATGGTACCATCCCACTGCTTGATAGTCTTGTTTTCGCAGACCAGAATCTGCTTGGCAATCTTGTTGAGGAGACTATACGGAGAAGAGAAAAAGGCTAAGTTAGTAAAAGTTTAAGAAAATGAAATAAAAGGTAGCTAGCTGGTCCAAACAGGATTAGTGCATACCGGAAGTCGTGAGACACGACAACGACACCACCGCTGAAGGCATCAATGGCCTCAGCCAGACTGTCAATGGTAGGAATATCCAGACCGTTGGTGGGCTCGTCCAACAGGAGCATGTTGGGGCCGTCAATGGCCAGCAGCGCAAACACGATACGGCTCTTCTGGCCCTCCGACAGCGTGCCCATGAGGGCGGTCTGGGCCTCGCCCGTCAGGCCGTACTTGCCCAGCTGCTGGCGCCAGTACTGGTAGTCCTGAGACACGGTGCGGTACTTGTCACGCACAAAGTCCAGCGCCGACTTGGTCAGATCGAGCTGCTCGGCGCTGTGCTGCGAGTAGATGCCGAGCTTCAGGTGCGTGTGGCGGTTGACGTTGCCCACCCGCGGCGAGAGCTTGCCGGTCATCAGGCGGAGCAGGGTCGACTTGCCCACACCGTTGGGGCCGACCAGGGCCGAGCGCGAGTCCATGTCGAAGCCCAGGTCGATGTTCTTGTACAGGTCGTCCTTGGCCTCGCCCGAGTAGGAAAAGCTGACGTTGTCAAAGGCCAGCACCGGCGGCGGTAGCTTGTCGACATCGGCAAAGCGAAAGCTGAACACGCGGTCGGCCACCACCGGCTGGATGAAGCCGTCGGCCTCCATCTTGTCGAGAATCTTCTGCCGCGACTTGGCCTGACGCACCAGGTTGGCGTAGGTACCGGCGCTAGCAATGAACTTCTTGATGTGGGCAATTTCTTCTTGCTGCTTAGTGTAGGCCTTCATCTGGTTGGTCTCCTGTTCGGCACGGGTCTTGATGTAAGAGTCGTAGTTTCCACCGTAGTACATGAGCTGCTGCTGTCTCATGTCGATCATGTTCGAGCACACGCCGTTGAGGAAATCTTGCGAGTGGGACACCAGCACCAGGGTGCGGTCCCACTTCTTCAAGTACTCTTCCAACCACACGCAGGCCTCGAGATCCAAATGCGCAGTGGGGTCATCGAGCAGCAGCAGCGACGGCTTCACGAACAGGGCCTTGGCGAGACCGACACGCATACGCCAACCACCAGACATGTCCTTGGTCTTCTTGTCCATGGTCGACTTGTTGAAGCCCAGACCGGTGAGAATGAGCGAGGCACGGGTGGCAAAGGTAGACGGGTCCATCTTCTCGAGATGCTATACAGTGGTGTGAAGGGAGTCATTTGTTAGCAGCCACGGGCATTTTTTGCACCCCACCTTTGACTCCGGGCCGGGGGGGGCAGCCCCGGTTGGGATTGAAAAGGTGGAGATCAAACAGAAGGAAAAGAAAGAAAAGAGAGAGGCGTAGTAACTCACCTCGTACAGCTCCATCAACAACGGGCTGTCAGGGCCATCATCCTCCAGCATCTTCTCGGCAAGCTTCTCCAGGCGGTCCATCTCATTCTCGGCCTCCTTGACGACCCACTCCAGGGCTCCCAGATCGGTGGGCGGGGCACCCTGGTTGAGTAGGTAGATGTCGATGTGCTCGGGGATGGGGTACTCGCGGTTGAAGATGGATTTCAGCAGCGTACTCTTGCCGCAGCCGTTCTCGCCGAGCAGGCCGTACCGGCGGGCATAGTTAAGTTCGAGAGTGGTATCGTTGATGAGGACACGGCCGTGAAACACCAGACTGGCACTGCTAATCTTGACATCACGGCTGAGCTCCGACGACGCAAGTACACCAGTGGTGACACGGTCGGAGAGGCCGTGCTTGTCCATCTGGTTGGCAAGCCGTTCGACCTCGTCCATCTTGTCGGCGCTGGTGGCGGCCTCATCGTCGCCGTTGACCGAGGGCGCCTCGCTGACGTTCTTGGATCCGGCCTTCGACCGCGACGCAACGGTCTTCTTTTCGCCGCCGGCCGCAGCCTTCTTGGCGAGACGCTTCTCCTTCGAGGCGGAGGGAGCCATGTTGGGGGACTAGGGTTAATAGAGAGGAAAAGAAAAGATGAAGCTTGGTGGGGGAGAGAACAGAACGAAGGATATCTATTGTCTCTAGAAGGGGAGGGGAAAAGACGAGATGAAAAGAGGATGGAAATTCAACGAAAATCCAAGATGATTGAGAGAAGAAGGAAGAAAATAAAAATATACTGTCCAACCAGTTAGATAAGATTTCAATTTTTTTCTTCCTGCTTTTTCTTAAGGACGATTGCTTTGTGAATATTTTTTCCTGAAAATCTTAGTGGGTTACATGTTTATTCTAGTCAGAAAGTGTGAAGGAGGGGCAAACTCTGATAGAAAATGCAGACCCCGCTAAAAGCCAAAGGAACACCTTAGGATGATGAGGCAAAAAGGCCTATAAAACATCCTCAGGTGTATTTACTCTTTAGGAATGCTTTTTTCTTGCTTTATCATCGAAGTTTTTTCCTTCCTTACATTTATGAGATTTTTTCTCGTTTTGTATTGAAGAAAAAAGTATTATGTTCCTCTAAACTAATTATCGAGTTGGCGAGTTGGCGGGTGAGGAAACTAGATCATGGATGGTTCAAAAGTTTGTTCTCACTGGATTCAACTTTAGCTGCTAATGTTTTCAGTGGGATGCTTGGCACATGTTAACATACTTATGGCTATGATGGCTTCTGATGATGCATGCAATTCAAGAAGACAGAGAAATAAATATTTTGCAGGTTTGTGTGCTAGCTGCTTAGCTGGTAAAATAGGCTAACCCTGACCCTAATCTAACCGTGAATTTTGCCAGCTGGCAGAAGAGTCTCCCAGCTGCTTCCAGCTGTATACCAAATGCTCGCATTCCTAAGCCAGGAATCCTGGATTTACTATCACAGCTTTCTTTCCCCTGATGACGGAGACAAACGAGCATTCACAGCGAATGTGAAGCCAGATCCTGCAATCATCCGTTTCTATATTTCCTTCGGTCGGCGTCGAGCCGAATAGAATCATGTTGTCCGGAATTCTCATCTTCAACCAGAAGGGCGAGAACCTCATCTTCCGCGCCTTTCGGAACGACTGCCGTCCTCGTTTGGCAGATGTATTTCGCATCCAAGTTATCTCGAACCCGCAGGTGCGTTCGCCGATCCTGACGCTGGGCAGCACGACGTTCAGCCACATCAAGCATGAAAATATCTACATCGTTGCCGTGACGCGGAGCAATGCCAATGCCGCGCTGGTGTTCGAGTTCCTGTACCGGCTGATCCAGCTCGGCCGGGGTTACTTTGGCAAGTTTGACGAGGAGGCTGTGAAGAACAACTTTGTTCTGATCTACGAGCTTCTGGACGGTGAGTAGTCCTTACACATTGCCTTTTCTGCAACTTATTGGCCGTTACTAACCTCTCCCATCCTCCTCGCCTGCAGAGATCATCGACTTTGGATACCCCCAGAACACCGAGACCGACACTCTGAAGATGTACATCACGACCGAAGGCCTGAAATCCGAACGCGCGGTGGAAAACTCGGCCAAGATCACCATGCAGGCGACCGGCGCATTATCATGGCGCAAGGCCGACGTCAAATACCGGAAGAACGAGGCGTTTGTCGACGTCATTGAGGACGTGAACCTGCTCATGTCGGCGGCCGGCTCGGTGCTGCGCGCCGACGTGACCGGCCAGATCATCATGCGAGCCTATCTCAGCGGCACACCCGAGTGCAAGTTCGGCCTCAATGACCGGCTGCTGCTCGACGATGTGCCGCCGGGCGGGCCGTCGGGGTCGGGCAGCGGCAGTGGCGGGCGGCAGGGCACCAAGTCGACCAAGGCAGCGGCGGGGTCGGTGACGCTGGAAGACTGCCAGTTCCACCAGTGCGTGAAGCTGGGCAAGTTCGACAGCGACCGCATCATCAGCTTTGTGCCGCCGGACGGCGAGTTCGAGCTGATGCGCTACCGCGCCACGGAGAACGTGAGCCTGCCGTTCAAGGTGCACGCGATCGTCAATGAGGTCGGCCGCACCAAGGTCGAGTACAGCATCGGCGTGCGGGCGAACTTTGGGCCGAAGCTGTTTGCCACCAACGTGGTGGTCAAGATCCCCACGCCGCTCAACACGGCGCGCATCACCGAGCGCAGCACCCAGGGCAAGGCTAAGTACGAGCCCTCGGAGAACATGATCGTGTGGAAGATTGGCCGCTTCACCGGCCAGAGCGAGTACGTGCTCAGCGCCGAAGCCCACCTGACCAGCATGACCAACCAGCGTGCGTGGTCGCGGCCGCCGCTGAGCATGAACTTTAGCTTGTTGATGTATACCAGCTCCGGGTTGTTGGTCCGGTACCTGAAGGTGTTTGAGAAGAGCAACTATTCGAGTGTCAAGTGGGTGAGATATATGACCCGGGCGGGCTCATACGAAATCCGGTAAGTTACAGTCTGGGGTATCTCGGTCTTGGCTTCTCTATGCCGCTGTTTGTGTGCGGCTGTTCTTCCAACTAATCGCATATCTTTAGATTCTGACTTTGTTGTTGGATACACCAGTTTCGGCAGTTAATAGCCGCCTGGCTTTCCTTTCCAAGGCTTGGGACTGAAAAGCACTGGTGATCTTGCGTGGGAATCTTTTAGGGTGGATTCTTTGGTATACGGACTTGTTGGTCTGCCCCTAGGTATAATGGCAGCGGACCTGTTCATTTTATGCTCGTTTTCTTTTTCTCTTCTTCTGTTATCTTTTCTTTCAAGCATTGTACATGTCTTTTGAATGGCGTCTCATCTACATAGTTTCGTTTCTTTCTTGGGTATTCATACTTCGTTCTTGGGCTTGGTCTCCTTTTCTCGGGCATTCCCATCGTGTTCCCTTGCAACATTGGCCGTGGAAAACCCTCACTGTGCCATGCCGATGTTGGTACTGCATCGCAGACGCCGAACTAATACGAGGATATACCTGTGCCAAACTACTATTGCCACGCGGGCCCAGCTACGACTGTTCGCGGCAGAGCAGAGACATTCCGTGATATCGGCGACATGTTGCTGAAGTCCGGCTGACCATGATAAATGGATAAACACTCACCTGGGCTGGACTTCCGAGAGGTTTGCCCCCCCCATAGAAAGCGAACGACTTTCCCATGGCCGTCATTTTATACGGCCATGGCGATTATTTTTCCTCTTCATGTAACCGTAGCAAATTGGCAGGTTTGGACAAAGTTTTCTCGGTGGCTGAAGATGTCTCGTCGACTTTGAATGAGAGACAACATCGCGCAGACAAGGCCAGCTGAAGATATATTGGGCGTCCTCCTAAACCATAGGGACAACAGGGGCCCATAATGCCTCACTCCTGATACCCGGGTGTATCGTTTAGAAAGTCAGTCTCCTTGGCATGGTGACAGCCTCCGGCGTCTCACTCTGGACGAGAACTTCGCTACCTGGAAGGTGTGACTTCGTACTCCCCCTTCTGCGCTTCTCTCGTCTCCTCTTCGTCGCCTTGTCTCCTTTTTCTTTGCTCTCACACGGCATAGCATCCTACCGACGGTTCAACGCTACACACACTACTCGGTCAACCTTGTGACAGGCGACTACCAGAAACAAGATTCGGTGCCCTGTGTGCCGCTGGAGATTCAGACCTGGCCGAAGGGGTGGGGGAGGGGAGGGGGGAGGGAAGCATGGAAATGGGCCGTATTACCTGTGGTTACTGGTGGGTTGCTGGCCTGGGTGTGCTGGCCATCCTTGTACTCCCGACCGGGATGGGGTGGATTCCCGGATTCAGAGGGAGCTACTTATCGGGGACTCTATCTTGCCTTTCTCGCTTCACATATTGAATTGGTCTTGGATACACTCTCCGTCGCTGGGAAACACCGCCCTCTTATTTTGTTTCTCGTCCTTTGTTTCCGGGCTCTTCGTGCCCCCCCAAATGCCCTGGCTGTGGTGGTGTAATGGTGCCACGCCATGTGTGAGTATTGTCGAGTATGACCGGTTCGATGCAGCTGAAATTGCTTTGGGCGGTGCGCCTTGTATCCGGACTGGCTCTTACTCAGATACGATCCGGAGCGAGAGAGGCCATCTCCGAGTGTAACTGTTGGAATGGCCAGCCAACGACGGTATTTGAAATGTCGCCGTGGCAGTTCTCCTGTCAGATACGAGTGATAGTTGGGGCGGAGTCTCTGTAACATCTGCCATCATCTCGGATACAGGATCTCCGGTCTCTGTCTGTCTAACAGACAAGAAACTTCAGATGACGGTGGCAAAGGCGCGCAAAGTTCTGATGAGATTTGGCGATGATGCAGGCCCTGGATGCATGGTTAGATCAGGTCACAGACAAAAAGCAGAGAGTGGCACATATCGGCCTTGCAGACTTGAGAGCCGGCGTCTTTTGTCCCTATGACCAGTTCCTCCAGACGTTTGTCTCTCTTCTGCTGTGCCTTGGATATACCGGCAGAGAGAGCGAGAGTGGTGGGATCAACTGACGGGCGTGGGATTCGGAGAAAGCGGAGCGGACAGACGGCGCGTGAGACACCATGAAGGGCAGATGATGACATGTATAAGTCACTGATGTACAGTCATGTCAAACAGGCGAATTTGACCCGGAGAGAGAGAAAGAGAGGACCAACACTGGTGCTACAGTGTAAACCAGGGGGAGTGAGCTGGACCGCGAAAACCGTTTGCGTGATTATCTGTCGTCTGGTTATCGGATTTCGGTTGACCCGGGATCTTGAATATGGGGGATATCGATAGATTACCCGTTAGATAGGGGGATATCTGGACGTGTCTTTTGTCAGAAAGAGAACGTATGGGCTGTGAGATACGGCACGGCCTAGCTACACATCAGAAACGGGCGGCGATGACGACCTAGTGCACATAGCCTGGCCAGATATCGTTATATAGATGCCCAGAGTGTAAGAGAAGTATCTAGAATACCAGACATACCTCTTGCTATATCGATATCCTTTGGTGGGAGCATACCTGGAGAGGTAACTGAGGCTATTTGCTCACCAAGAGCTTCCAGACTCAATATCACCGCTCTTACCATGGGTTGAGACCTCCAACGATGGCACAACAGAAGCAGATGGAAGTGACTTTTAAAAAGTTCTATCCAACTAATTAGGCTTAGAGGAGGAGATTAAGCTGTATTCGTAGAGTGTACTACTTGAAGGCATATCTCTTCCAGGAAAGACTGCATATACGGAAGATAGAAACGGTGGTGTAGATATAGTTGTCAACCACCAGCGAAGACGGGAATATAAAACTGGAGATGACACCACACTACACACATATGTATAAGCTGATGGAGGTTCGGATATCCACTGGTACTCATTCCCTTCTTACTGGCGGTGGCGGCACTCTACCATCCATCTCATCGACGTGACTCCTGTTTGCCTCCCATCCTGTTTCCACCCACCCCCTCCATTCTGGCTCCGAGGTCAACCTTCCCGTGCTACCCATCTTTGCCGCGTGTTGTTGGTCACTTCCTATCCGGCCTCCCATACCCGGTGTAAGGAGGGTTTCTGGTCTGGCCAGAGCGCAGCTGGATGTGTTGTGTAGCAGGCTGACTTCTCGTTTCGTCTGTTTTGCTGCTGTGGCGTTTGCTTCCACCTAGACCTCCATAGTCCGCGCTGTCCCCTTATCTTGCTTCTTGCTTATGGATGGGGGTTGCTCTGCAGGACCTGCATGCAACGCCGGGGATTCCCTGTGTTCGTCCATTCTCGTTCTCGAGCCCTATCTTACGGCTGAGCTGATGGGTTAGGCGGTGTTTGAACAGCCACATTGTGTGTATGGACTGAAGGGTTATAAAGTGAGAGGGTAGAGTGAACTTTTTTTGTCTGGGAATGTCTGTGCTGTTCGGTTTCTCTTTCTTTTTTCCTTCTCTCATACGTCTTTGCCCTTTCTGGAAACCCAGCCGTCTCTGGATTCACATACAAACCGACACATCAAATCATCACCAAAGACACTCCCGTGGTGGTCTCTCTTCTCAGGTGGCTTTCTTCAGATATCTGATACTTGAAGATATCTCTGTGTCATCTACTTGACAATATCCCCCTCCTTGATACCTCTTTGATGAAGCTAATTTGTTCCGCATCTTGGCTGTCGGATCTGGAAATCCCCATCCACAACGTGGTTATACAGAGTCTGTGGCCAATACGGCTTGCATCACTCGGTCTGGTGCACACCTTGTGGGAGCGGAACAGTCACTGAAACCCCCCCCTCCCCAGAGACATCTTTCGACCACAAGGAAAAGGGAAAGGCCCACACAGCGAGAGGAAATACACCAGACCCTCACTATAGACGCAGACACGGCGATACAGGCTACATACAACCCGCAACCACAACCTCCTTTCCAGCAACCGCGAGGCAGCCCTATCTAGACATCCGGCGTCATTTGTCTGGACTGTTGCCAGCTCCTTTAATTTCCTTCTTTGTTTTTGGCATCACTATTTCGCCTCCGGAGTTTCAAATCTCATGATATTTCAGCTGCTCTCTTCGTCCCTCTCGATATCGCATGAGCAACAGACCACAAGTGCCCCAACAACCAGTTCGCCATGTGTAGGTATTACTATCTACACCAACACCACTCGCAGCCCTGTGACCGGCCCATCGACTTCATCGTCCACTACGAGTTCTGCCACCTGGCATTGCACACGTACAACCTGGCCACCGCGCTCGACGCAACCGGCGGCTCGAGTAGCAACAGCAACAACAACAGCCTGGCCAGCTCGCTCGGCAAACGGCCCCTCATCACACCGGTGCCGGCCAGCGTCGGCGGGGCCGCGGCCATGGCGGCCATGCGGCCATGCTCGCTCGCTATGCTCGACCCGGCGCTGTCGGTCGACTGCGCCAATCCGTGCGCAAAGGGCGGATGCCTGCTTTCGCCTAGCTGCGCGTCCGGCACATGCCGGCTGCTGGAGCTCAACGGGTGCTGGGTGTGCTGTCGCTGTGGGCTGGGCGGAAACACGCGCCGGTTCTGTAACCACCGCATGAAGAACTGCCCGGATACGTTCTGCTACCACCTGGTGTGCCAGGGGTGTCACCAGGACGAGGATCTGGTCATGGAGCGGAATCGGGACATTCGGATGATGATGGCCACGCCATGACATATAATATACATACATACGCTTATTAGATGGGATATATGATTCGAACGACATATATGAGCTGCAGACGAGTGGACGATACGACACACCAACCACCAGGTACACGACCACCACCATGGATACTGAGTTTGAAGTTGATACGGGACGAGATGTTGAAATGATGTGAACAAATTATATGCCGGATATGGGGATCATATTCCAGCTGGATCAATTGTATGTTTGTGCTTATTCATTCATTTATTTATCTTAATTATACTTTTTCATTTCCACAAACTCACGCTTGAATGGCCGCCGAAGATGCGATCCCGTGCGCCACTCATCATCTGCTGGCTTTCTACACACACACACACACACACACACACACACACACACACTGGAATAGATATTTGATTGCACTGTGAAGATTCAGCACTGCTATCATCCCCAGATACGGGATGTCCCGGAAGAGTGTGATTGGTGGAAACAAGGCAGAATGCTCGCTCAACTTGCCACTATTCCAAGTCTCGGTGAGTACCTGGGGCTTTTGGGCAGAGATATAGCTAGCTATATTGGTACTCGAGACATCTGTTCTTCTTCCCCACGAAATAAAACCCCCAGTGCTTCGGACGTGATATGACAGAACAAGGAATTCGGAGCCGGCAGCAAAGTTACCCATAGGCTGGAAGAGGTAAGTCTCTCGTATAGAAGATGGATGAACATGACTTAGGGACTCAAAAGTATCGCATAGAAGGAATGTTTCCGCAAGGTTTACAGCTTTCACCAACCAGATGTAACCATTCCACACAGGCGTGGTCGAAGGAGAAGAAAAGAAATCCCCGCCCGAATGTGTGTTGCCCTATGACACCACAGCAGCCCTGATGCCCATCAAAAGGCCCCGGTTTTATCCGGGGAACTCGCCGCCAAGTGGTATGTGAAGACAAAAGTGCAAATACGGGGAGACTGAGGGCCATGTCGTCGAGGTCAGCTCGAGCCGGACGGAATCAGGGCCAAGAGTGATTCAGAGCATCATGATAAGTGGTCATTGATGCGGAACAAGTCTGGGTAGGAGACATTAAACATGTCACCACACCACTATTTCCGTGGTGAGTTATCATATTCACAAGTGCTACTCACTGGCTGACAGGAACCTAGAGTGCCGCCCCTTTTCGCCGGGATGATGCTCCAGCCAGAGCAAAACGGAAAAGCGAAGCGAGCCGTCGGCTAGAGCTTCAACTTGGGCCGCATGTGGAAAAAAGTAAGGCCGAACGAACGAGAGCATTACGCGGGAAGAACGGGCTTCCAAGGATGGAGTGGCCAAGCCGGATCTGCATATAGAGACGCGTGCAGCCGGGCAGTATTGGATATCTTCTTGCTTCTTGACTGTGAGATGATTATGCGTGGCTGAAGACCTTGGCATCGCGAATGTGCAGAAGCTAGCACTACACAACCGCCGGAGAACTGCATTCCAAGATTATCACCCAAAGACCAACGACCAACGACCTCGGCGAAAGGAGAGTGTCCAGAGTGTCTGTCTATGAGCAAGAGAAGTGTGTGAAGATAGGTACGCATTGAAATCCCGATTGGGCTTGGCCGCTGGACTTGGATGTCATGTATGGCCTTGTTCAACTTGATCTTACTTGACATGACACCAACTAATTGACGACTGGATACCGACTTACACTCGGTGGCTATAGAACCTGCTGGAAGTGTGATTTCCACCAGTGAAAGTGGCAGAACATCACATACACACACCTACAGCTATCTAGCTATCTAGCCATCCAGCCGGACCTACGAGAGTCACAGCTAGAACGAAAGGAGTGACAGAGAGACGCCACCAGAGCAGAGGAACTGGCTGCCACTTTTACGCGGAACGATTGTCCCCTGACTGGCCCAATCACTTCGTACTCGCCTGTCAAATATTGCAATCTCTTCAGCTCCCAACCGAGATCTGTGATTGGTATCGACGAGAGCATCCCGCGAACCACTTGCATGAAATTGCCACACGGCAGCTTTTTGACTCAACCTATACAGGACTCGCCATCCATCGTCGACCCCTGAACCAAGCTTGCCGGATCGTCGTTCCCGCCCCTAAACCTGGCACAACGTGAGTGTTCTCAGAGCATTCGAACACCCACGGTTGGATCCATACAGAACCTATCTTGATCATAGGCAGAGTAAAGGAGGATCGACCGTTCCGGGATGCGAACGAGGCGGAAAAGAGAGACACAGGAAAAGAAAAGAAAAGAACCGAGAACCTCCAAATTCCACCCATTCGATCCCGTCTTCCGGCGGCGCCGCCATCTGGTGACAAAGGCCATTTAGGAACGAAACGAGAATCACCCGAGTTGTCTGTCTCTAGATTCGATTTTGCTTTTCCCCGATCCTAGACACCCAAACCCTGCAAATCGGAATATTGTCTGATTTGCTGCATTCTCCCTCCAGCGAGCTGATAGGCAAATCGTCGAAATCTGCAGACGATCCCATCGGGACTCCCGGAGAGTTTGCCCCTCCCCACCGTCGAAGTCCGTTGAGTCAGGAGTCAACAGAGAACAGCAGAGGAGAATGAAACAACAAAGCGGATGGGAGATATCTACACCACTTCACACGAACTATCAAAGTGACTGACATCCAGACAACAACTGCCGGAATATCCCCCTCCAGCCAGCCTACCGGACCGTCCATCTCCTCTTCGAAAACGCCTGCGTCCATCGGTTACGTTCCCCCTTTTCCACTTGAAGAGGTGGCAACTGAGAACAAGCAAACCACAGACCACATTGCTCCTGGACAACCGGAACCCAATAACCAATATCCCCTGAGTGTCTAAAAAAAAAGCTGAACCTGGCGTCTTGAGTCGCTGGAAGCGAGTTTGACACCACAATCCCACCAATATTTCTCTCGCTCTTTGTTTACCCAGAGAGTGTCTGTCTTCTCATCTTGCCCCCCTTGTGAATGGGCTGGAGTCTTGTGTGTGGTTGTCTACACCTGATTTGTGAACCCCCAAAAGAAGCCAGGGGAGAAAGGAGGAACGGGCGGAATCTTGTGGACATTATCGAACATAGTTGGTCTTTACGGGGCGACCGTGCCAATAGAACGGACGGGTCAGCAGTTTGGCGGAGAGCATAATACTTGCTGCGCGAGATTCCGACGGTTGCGAGGCGAGAGGTTCATACCACCCCCCCGTTTCTGTTTGGTGCTCTCGATACTTGCCGGCCTGGGATTCAAGGACTCGGAGACGAGTGAGGGATGGCTTGAGTCTTTCAGTTCTTCCGTCTGGACTATTTAACCAGGCTGCGACTCTCCTTCTTTTTTCCCGCTTTTGTTGACAAGACATCCAGATCCAAGATCCTTGCCTTTTCCCAACTAACACACTGCAGCCACGTCTCCATACCACACACATCTCTCTTCTCTTACTACTCACAACTTGTCCATCATTCACCACCTCTAGCGGTCACTTTTTTCTTTCTAGATCTTTGATCTGTACCTCATTAACGCCTGACTGAAACTTGCAGCTGGCTTTACCGCATCAGACCAACATCTTCCCACACCAGGAGGCATATATATATATATATATATATATATATATTTATATCTCTCTCTCCATATCTTCACTGGCCATCTCACATCCTCCACCAGACATTCCGGACGCACAGCAGCTGCGCCATACATATTCCCACGCCAGAGACGTTGACAAGGGCCCAAGCTCTGCAGCCAGAATCTGACCACGCTACACCCAAGTCACCCGGCCGGGCCATCTAGATCCACGGGCTTCCCGGGGTGTTGAGCACGAGAATAGCCTCCCTTGGACACTGGACGAGATCCCCGAAGCTGCAGGAATCTGCGGTGACTGCATCTGAGGATACCAGAGTCTCTTGCACTATCGGCGCCACACGCTGCAGCACTGGCAAGATCTTGGAGAGACGGGCGGTAAACACACCCGAGCCACCCAATCAATCACTGACACTACCGAGTTCTGAAGTGCGACTTCGGAGCTACGAGACGCAACGGAGCACCAATCATTCCTCCGACCACCTAATCTAAACGATCCAATCACCCACGCTCCCGAAATTGAGCCTCATCCCGCCAGACCCGTTCCCGCAGACCAGACATCCTCTTCCCAGCCTGGGGCACCCACCCACCCACACCGTCTTTCAGCATGTGCCACCAAACCACCTACAAGCTGCCATGCGAGCATGTGTGCACGCTGACCTCGTACTGCACGGCCGCGCCCTCGTCGCGCCGGGACCCCTCGGCCGCGCGCCGCCCGTGCCGCAGTGTGACTACGCAGAACATCCCGCACCCGCCGCCGCCAGGGCTCGACCCGCGCGCCATCCCATCGTGCCCGCTGCCCAAGTGTCCGTACGAGGTGCACAACCGGTGCTGGAACTGCTGCTGGTGCGGCAAGAGCTGCAATGTGCGTGGGCGGTGCAGCTGTGTGATGATCATCGAGGGGAACGAGTACCGGTGTGAGCATCTTTGCTGCGATACGTGTGAAGCTGCGAGGGACTAGTTTTATCGTTGGGATATGGATACGGTCTCGGGGTTTAATTCTCTTTTTTTATTTATTTAGATTTTGTTTCTCATGTTATATGGTTTGGTGCTCTGGGTAACATTGTGGGCTGGACTCCGGGACGGAAATCCGTGTAAGTAATTGGACCGGGAGGGTGCTGAGATAGTACCGGCTGGACTAACTCAGGCACTTGAGGCTGAGATGGAGCTAGGAATACTTAGCGAGGTCGACATAGATGATAGATTGCAATGAGTAACTCGCCGTTGATTAGAATCATGGTTGCCAGGTCTCCATCTGCTTGTTGTGATACTGCTGTAATATGGGTGTGTTCCGCTCCCGAGCCTGTCCTACGTACCAAGACGCTACTTACGCAGTTGGAAAGAAATACTATGCCTCCAATCCATTCGGAAAACAATGGCAACATACGCCGCCATACACAGATCCCAATCCCAGTGGCCATTCTGGCCACGGAGCACAGAATCTGAGTGGCCCGGATGCCATGGCCGATCGGAGCTGAAGAATGTGCAGCCTGCAGTACAACTTCAACACAGCCTCCCACATCAAGCGTAAATGCTGCGATTTGTCGAGATGTGCATCTGCAATCTACGCTTCCGGGGAAGTAAATCTTGCGGATCGTGGATCAGACTTCCGGATGATGGCCTAGGGAAGATACGGGAGCTACGGATGCGAATATACTGGCCAGAGGGACAGAGATAGCGTCTCGGGTCGGCAGACTACGGGCGCATCGAATCCATCGGGCTAATGATGCTCTGTAGCTGCAGACTACAGTAGCGGGTGTGATACTAACGCATATGCAAGATGCTATGCGGAACACAAAGAATCTTGTGGGCACGTTACATCAACAAACAGCATATGAGATAAACAAGCTACTGAATTGTTGATGTTTTTCTCATTCCTCCCTCTGAGACATGCACCCGCGAAGAAAAGCCTTCATCGTTGCAGTTCAGCCGATATGTGGCTTGAGGGAGGCCAACAAACGGCGATACCGACGCGGGCTGTCGCCGGGCAAAGACACTTGCAAGGACGGACCGGGGTGGGCGGGAGCGAGAGACAGGCGAAAGATCATGGTTTCACGCAAGAGTGGACACATGGTAACACAGAACAATCCAGAGACTGAGCTTATAGCATTTGCTGCCTCCCCCCTTCTTTCTTGGTACTACGATGTCGCGCAGCCCAAGGCGGCAACATGGGTGGATGGGTGCGTTTGCTCCTGTTCCCTCAGTCTCAGTTGCGCAGGACAGGGACCAGGCCGGATAATTCGTCNGGGGGGGGGGGGGGGGGGGGGGGACTCGCAGACTACTACTGCGAAGCTACGCTCTCGATGGCGGTGAGCAGTTGTGGGTCGATCGGCGTCAACGTGCGGGCCTGGAATCTGCCTCTCCCCACGCCGCCAAGATCCTGTGTCTACCTTCCATGGCTGACGTTAGATGCTGCCAACATGACAGACACACGCCACGTCTGGCCCGTGGACTGCAAGTCGGGGATACTCCTGATCACATGTTGGAACGTGGCAAGGAACGGGGGGGGGGGCGGGCAAATGGCGAGAGAGAGAGCAGATAGACGATGCGGGAGTCAAGCGGAGATGAACGGCCAATCTCGTTCCGTTGGCCTCCGATCATACAAGAAATCTAGCACAGGCATACACCCGAGACATACAGACGGATATCGGGATCTTAAACAGAGCCTGCTTGGACCGGGTGAAAGTGCGTGTGTAAGTCACAGAAAGCCCCCCAGGGCCAGATATCACAGGTCTAGGCGAGGATCCAAGCCAATACAAACGCTCCCCGGGATCACGGGCAGAGGGGCGGCCTGGTGTCCGGCCACCATCGTCTTACATCGCCAGCGGGAGCTTTTCATTTCTCATCGTCCTGGGATGCAGTCAGACAACCGCATCTGGGAGAGGCTGCCACCACCAGCAGGGAACAGGGGCCCAGAATAATCAAACAAAGCGAGATGGCGCCTCAAGATCGGCACGGGACGGGGCGGACTTCAGTTCAAGTTTCTAGCCCACGTTACTGTGTGTGGCACTTATCGACTTTCGACTATCGCCAACACCCTCTCACCGCTAATGCATTCACAGAGGTGTCCGTAGGACCTGCACAGGGACAGGCTTTCCCGGGGTGCTGGGAGAGTGCAATCTCGTTTGGCTGGGCGCTATGTTATCTCGAGTACCGGCGAAGACTCTGCTGGTGATACAAGATACCTCTGGACGATGCGTGGACTTGGGGGTGTGTGTATCCCATGGCGAGGAGGCAACAAGAGAAAAGCCAATATTAACGCCCCCAAAAAGCTTGTGCTGCCCCAAGGGACTTGCGGCTCGTTCAGCCCCCCCCCGCCCCTCATCCAATGCTATGTAATACTGGTCGAGGGCCAATATCCCGTGTACGCCGCAGCCGGACGGGCGCGGGAAATCCCGACCGGTGCAGCAGGCTCACAATATGAGAACAAAGGAGATCATCCTGAATCATCGTGCCGGGGGCTACCGAGGAAAGCTTTTAAGCGGCTGTGGCTGAACACTAGGACGAGTTGCATCCGAAGAGGGAGCCCGGAACCACGAGGTTATTTCAGGAGGTGGGAGACAAGGTGGGTGGAAAGTGATGGACGACGTAATGTGTGCGTTTGCGGGTGATTGTTTTCGCTTGAGGGACGCGGGATGAGGACGGCTGCTGTCACATATAAACCGGTTGATCCTGCGCGGTGTGGTGGACTACTCGGACCGCCATGTTCTACGATCAAGCGATTTTAGGATATTTGACGATATACAAAGTTTTCTCAGCTGGAAATACCACCTCGAATCACCTACGAAGACAGTGCTCTCGACCTTACCAGAAACGGATCCTTGCTGCCCTTTTAACAGTGTAAGTGCTGGACATTGACTCAACCTGCACTGGAATCCCATACTGACAAGACCACAACATCACACTCACAGATCCCGTCCACACCACCAACTCTCCAAAATGTGTCACGGCCTCCCCCGGCGCCATCCATGCGCACACACCTCGGTGACCTGGCACTACTGCCTGTCAGCGCTGATCGACCTGACAACGGGCTACGAGACGCCGTGTGGCAAGAGCAGCTTCGCGGCGCTGCAGCCGAGCGCGGGCGACTGCCCGGTGAAGAGCTGCGCGTTCAAGAAGATGGACGGCACGTGGGTGTGCTGCGTGTGCAAGCAGGGGCCCAACGGCAAGGGCTGGTGCGTGATGCCGGCCACGCGGTACGTACGGAATCCGGAGACGCTCGAGGTCGAGTCGATCGAGACTACGTGCGATCATGGGTGTTGTGTCGAGTGCACGCGATATGGTGAGTCTTCCTGGTGTGGGTTCTGGGTGCCCCGTTGGGGGAGGCGAGTGAGTGCTAACGTTCTGCTTTCAGGTGATCTGGACTCCGACACGGCTACGTCGCCGTCTCCCGGAGTAGTGTTCGTGAGCGGTTCTCGCCGCAGCCGCACGGGCCGGCGGCCGGCCTACGACACGGGGGCATCCGGCGTATCCAAGTCCAGCGGCACGCGCCGCGGATCCGCCAAGGCCGGGTCCTCCGGCACCAGTGGCAGTGGGGCCGGCGGCCGGCGGTACGGCCCCGGAGACGGCGACACATCCCGCGGAGCGGCGGCCGCGTCGTCTTCCTCTGGGAGCCGCACGACGGATGAGTGCGAGCTGGGGCGGTCGGGGTCGTCGCGCTCATCGTCGCCGTCGTCGACGTCGACGAAGCAGTCGTCGTGGAACTTCTGCGAGCGCAGCCGGTGGCGCGGACTGGGCTGATTTCTGCCATCAGCTTGGACATGTCTCAATCCGTTTGAAGGGGGGAATGGGTGAAAGTACCGACGCGGATTTGCTTTGCTTTATACTAGGGACTATTTATGAACTACGGGGTTATACA
>LNGL01000006.1:374381-416233 GCA_001510565.1 Knoxdaviesia proteae
GGAGCTGGGCACGGCACGGAAAAGGGGAACACTACTGGATCCGGGGAATGGGGGGAATGGCCAGGCAAAAAACCGGAACACGACGACGGAGTATATTGCTCGGTTATAGTTTGAGGTTTCTATCAAACGCAATGCTATGACTGCTGGGGGAGTGAAGCTCACCTGTGATTCATGGTCGAGAACGGAGGGTTCTCTTCGGGCGATATAAGTCTGTCTTCGCCTCAACCTTTCTCCAACGCACTCATATATATTCCCCAACTTGGATCGATCACCGAATAGACCGTGTTCATGTTCATACACCACGTTCCCTCCTGCGGGTGGCATACTACTTCAATCGCCATACGACTTGCGTTCCGAGACTGAAAGTCCATTCTGACGTGTTGTTGACCACCCCTAGATCGAGAGAAACCAGACTTGCTTCCACGGAGGGCCATTAGAGGCTCGCCCATGGACTTTGGGTTGAAACTGCCGCAGAAGACTTGATCAACTGGAAAGAGCTGGGTCTTGAACTCTGGTTATCACAGGCTTCCTCTATATGCGATGTCGGTTGGGGTGGGGGGCCAATCCTTTCGTCATCTTCTATGCGTTCATATAGGCATACTTTGACGTTATTCCCACACTTCCGATATGTATGAGAGTCAAAACGAGCGTGCCTGAGCCCATGAAACGTGTACGGAGGGAGTGTCGTCTTGGTGACTGAAGGTAGGAAACGCCGTGCTGTGACTTGGGAAGTTTGTGACTGCTTGCTTAGCCAGGCACAGCGGAATGACATATAGTATCCTGCGTTGTGACTGTAAGGAGGCCGCAGCCTTGGGTTGCCTGGATGCCATATAAAAGCATTGACGCGTTCCTCTGCTTTACGCTTCCACAAACACGCAAACCACCGTCAATTATCATAGAGTTTACATATATATTCACGACCGAGCTGGAGCACGTGGGATTCCTGCCCGTCAAAGAAGCACGACCTACCGCTTCGAAACCCCGCGAATATAACCACACCCGGAAAAAGAAGCCATGGCGATGCCCGTTTTCTGGTACTGCGGGCGATGCCACGGAATGAACTTCATCTTGTCGCCGGGGTGTCGGTGCGGGTCCTCGCGACAGACGGGAGACGTCATGCTGAATCGCGACCAGATGGCGATCGGGCAGTGGACGTCGCAGTGCTGGTGAGGATTTAGCAAACGACGAAGCCGGTATCTCTGGAGGGCGTATATCGCGTATTAGATATGCCGTGAATGTGAACTAAGCATAGAGCAAACAACACACCGCCCATCAGGCCGAGGGGTTTATGCTCGGCTGTCGGTAGCAGGATTTCGTCGCACTCAGTAGACAGGAAGGGAAAAGAAGGAAAAGAAGCGGAGACATTCTATCTTAGCCCCAGCCAGAAAGAAAAGAAAAAAGAAAAAAAAAAGAAAAAGAAAAAGCCCTGTCCAACTAGCCCTGCCCACAACATGCGCGCGCCACGTGGAAAACTCGTGAGAGCAGATTTTCCCACAGCCCTTAATCCAGTTATACGTGGTACTGGTGTGCAGGTTAGTGCTTCCAAGCACTATATTTCGTGATTGTATATTTCTGTTCAGTGCGTAAATCGGCGGCAAGACAAGAAGGCGACCCGATACACAACAGAGCAAACTTCCGGTCTTTTCATGGAAATTCGCCGATGGCATGACGGTGTGATGGCGAAGCTAGATGAATGTGACAAAGACTGGGCTTCACCAAGGCTATATTGGTTGGTGGCTCCGTTCAGCGAGGCCTACTACGCATAGCTAGGCCTGTGCCGTAGTAGTACTTGACGCGGGCCAGCTTTAGAGAACAAGCTGAAGAGCCCCTTAATGCAAGCTGAGGACTTGGTATTCACAAACATTGCCAGGCCGATGGATGTCGGAGCCAGTACCAGAAGAGACGGAGTGAATAGATGAACGGGAGAACAGAAATGAAGACGACTGTCAACGAGAAGAACAACTCTGGCTATATGTACTGTACAGTAAATCCCCAGAAAGTTCTAACAAGGAGATCAACCTGTCTCTCTTCGTTCTGTCCAAAGTGGATCGATACAGGCACAGTTACGAACTAAGATCATCACGGTTTCATAAGTGTCATGGGCCCAACCAGGGGTGGATGGGCGTAATTTTCCGGTGAGGTTTGTGTGGGCATTCCCTGGTTCCCAAGCAAACGACGCGTGGTTTTCTACTCCGGAGAAGAGGCGTGTATACCGTCGGGTAAAGCGACACCGCGTGATAAGCGGGTGGATTTGCAGAGGAACTTGCAGAGGTGACAGGACTCTGTCAACCAGGCGAAGGAAGAGCAAACGAGACCAGAACAGAACAGGAAGACGATGCGTTGGGGTGACGGCTGAAGTGTGCATCAGCTGTTTGCACCAGCTGGCCACGCATGGAACCACCGGGTAAAGGGGAGCCACACAGCCGGGCCGGAGGATTCCTCAGACATTCAGTCTGTCCTGCAGATACCTGCTACATCCTCGGCCAAATGCAACAAGAGAGAGAGAGAGAGAATATACTGCAGTGTGTACGCGTAATACATCCCATCAAACGGAGCAGATCTGCAGTCCTTAGTCGAAACTAACCGTGACTAGAAGCCCGCCAGGAACTTTCTTCTCGGCCATGGAGACATATATCCCCAGTTTAATCCAATTTACTGGGAGCAGCAGGTTAGCCTCAATTAGACCAGGAACAGCGGCAGTCTGAAAAACTCACCCACCGCCGACGGCCGTAACTTTGCGTCCCTGTCTTTGATTTGAACGGCACATCACCATGTGGGCTTCTGCACATCCCGGGATGTACCCAGCACTGTGCATTTCCTGCCAAAGAGTACCTCAGCCCCATGGCTGGCTGTCGCGTTAGGGTTACAGGCTGTCTGTCCCCGACAGCTCAGCGTCCCTCAGGCCCAGACAGAGGGCCCCAACCCTAATTCTGACTCCCCTACCCACTCTTTTTCTTTCCTTCCAAACACCACACAGACCTTCGCTCCTTCTGTAACTTATCATTTCCCCGTTCTTCTTTTTTGGGTTTCTTTTCTTCTTTTCCTCCTCCAACCTAACCTTTTTTTCCTCCCTCCCCAACCAAATCTTTCACTTCCCACACGCATCTTGACATCATCTCCGAGTGTGTCTGGTTCTTTTTCTTCTCCTATCTCGTATCACTTCTTTCTTCTGTCTTTTCCCTCTATTTTACGTATTGCTGTTCTCACCGCAGCGTCTTTCTCTCTACTGGTACTCACTCACGACTCACTCACACTCTCTCGCCTTCATCCACCACACATCCCTCACACCATCACATCACCATCATCATGCCTTCGTCTCTAGAGTCGTCGCGGCCAATTCTGGCGCCGTCGGTAAGTGTTCGCATCTCTCTGTCTCCGTGAAGTCTTGATGTCTCGGTCACCCCTCGTCTCTCTCTCTGGCTTCCGGTCCCCCGGTCTTCAAACATCCTCCACCGCTCCCATGCTCTCTCTCTCGCCCAGTGACATGGCAATAGCTGCAAGATGTCTCCTCCTGGTCTGGCTCCATTCATATCGGTCTGGCGTCGTCTCTCCTCCTGCTTGTCCTCGCCCTCCTTCGTTTCGGTCTGGCCGCGCTGAATGGCCCTGTTCTCCATTCTTCCATCCTGGATTTGCACCTATTCTCTCCCGCCAATCTCACTTCACCCTGGACCCCCCCCCCGTCGGCCTCAACGTTCAGCCTGTGAATATTGCTCGGTCTAGCTTCGTTTCCTCTCCATACCTACCGGCCCTCCCCCCGGCACTGGCCGTGGCACTGGCCGTTCTTTCATCATGTGTGGTTGGAATTATCTTCCGCCTGGCCTCTCCACCCATTCTTCAGGCCGTCCCAAACGCCCTTTCATTCTAGAATCTCTCTCCTATTCGCTGTTGCAATCCTCCCGCCCTGGTCCGGCCGCTTGTTCCTCTCCCCTTTCGTTGATCTCTCACCCGCTGTGCCGCCCGTATCTCCTTGGCCTCATCTCACACCTTCTTCTTGTCCATTCTCCGATGCTGGCCGACCGGCTCCCGAAGAAAAGAACCCATACTTAACCTCCTTGCTTTGCCGTTCCGGCCCTTGCCTTTCTTTGCTGGGACTCCTTACTTTCTTCCCTTCCTTCTTCCTTCTCCTGGTTGCTTTTCATTTCCACTGTTACTTTTTTTTTTTGCTCCTTCACTCTTGTATTTTCTCCGACGCCGGGCGCCATTCTATTTTTGCTTTATTCCGTTCCTTAGTCCAACTACTACCTCTTTGCCTTCGTTCCCTAGAGATCCCAGTGGAGCTATAAGCTCGATCAGTCCCGCTGCCTTTGACTGCTCGTATCCAGAGCTACTGCTGCCCCTCATGGCCTCTCTATCCTCTGCTACCTTCTCTCCAAGAATCGCCGGCCGATCGCCCCCTTCTGCTCCCCCAAACGTTCCTGTTCCTTCTTTGCCATCGCACTGTGTACCGCCCAGCCGGAGCAAGGTTCTCTTTCCCGTGGCCGAAGCTTCCTCTTCTCACGACCAACGTGATCTTGCTAAGCGCCGCTCCGTCCGGAACTCGCCTTCTCAACATCCCCCACAACAGAGCCCCACACTCCAGGACTTTCCCGTGCCTCCGTCGATAGTCGTGCAAGTCTCGCCCCCCCAGCCGGAGGATCACCAGCCCAGCCCGCAACCAGTGACCCAGGCCCAGATCCAGGACGACAACCTCCAACCAGACCGACAGTCCAGCCACCCGGAGCCGGAACCGGAGCCGGAAGACACCATGGAGGACGACGACCAGGACGAATATCACAAGACGCTATCGATTGCCGCCCAGCGCCGCCAACGCCGCCAGCAGCGCCTGTCCGCCATGGGCAACAACCACAAGCACTCGGCCTCGCTAATTGCAGTTTCTCTGTCCCCGTTTCCCCCACAGGTGCGCGCCTCGCAGCGCTACAGCACGTACAGCGTAGCCGCGCCGTCGTTCACCCCCAGCTATGCCACCGACGACTCTCGCACTGCCGAGATCTCCACGATTGCTACCGGCCTCGACCGCATGGAGAACAAGGCGCTGACCTCGCAGCGCGTCATGCTGACCGAGGAGAAGTCGGTCAACATGGCCAAACTGGCCCTCGGGGCTAAGCTGGAGCGCGCACTCGACCGCCGCATGTCGTCGCAGGATGCCGTGATGCGGCCGCGCGCGAAGACCCTGACCGAGAAGGCGTAGTTTTTTCTCGACCGACAGGTTCCGCAAGCTTTTGTCGTCACTTGTTCACTCTTTACCTCCTATTTCTTCCGGCATACCTGATATTCCAACTCTTCGATACCACCAACCACCATGTTCTCCTTTCAATTTTTTTCTTCTCACACATTTTTACATCTCCTTCCAATATTCTTCTTCCTCCGCTGGTTATCGCTCGCGTTACAGGCCCGGGCATTTCTCTCTACTCTTTGCTGCCTGTATTCCCGAGGTCACCACGCTTACACGTTCAACCTTTGGCGTATTCCCCGGGGCACACCACCCTTTGCAGTACCAAAGCAGAACGCATCACCATCACTTAGGAACGCTTTTATTTCTTTTTTCTTTTTTATGTAACGGCTTGCTCGTACCTCTGTTTCTATCTGTGTTCGTTTCTTTGCCTGGGTTGCCACGTTTTTTTCTCCGGTCCACACAGTTGCTGTGGTGTGTTAGCTTCTTTTTCTTCCACCTTGAATCCGCATTTCCTTTTCCTTGTCTGTGAGCTTCCGTGTTTCGTGTGTTCCCCCGCTGTATATGTGTTTGTGGGGGACGAGACAGACCCTTCAGGGGTACATTTCTGGTGGTGCTGGTGTCTCATGATGTGAAACCGTGATGTTCATACTCTTAGCTGGTGTCTTCTTCTTTCGTGCGTGGCAAGCAATGCGTGGCAAGCAATACAACTTCTTTTTTCTGTGAGATCAATCGGTGTCTGTTGTTGTGTGATATACTTTCGGGAGTATCTGCTTGCATGTGAATGCGCGGGTAGGGCCCCTATCGCTCCTGTGTAGATCTGCAGTATTTCCGTAGAACCTGAACTAGAATGAGCCAGACTTTCCCGCCATCGCGCCGTATCCAATTCCTTTCAATTAGATCTCAATTTACGAGAACATCGTCGTTGAATTCAAAAAGCAGGTCCAACGTCTCCTCATGTCTTAAAGGCTGCTTTGTAGAGGAGCCATTAAATATCTAATGTCTGTCACATACTCTCACACCAAGGCAAGTCAAAAGATTGAAGAATAGGTTGGTGTTTATATTCCTGGTTTACCAAACCAAAAAAACAAAATGGATACGTACGTACAGAGAAGCGAAACCAACACATGAGCACCGTGAACCGCCGCGTGATAAGAGAAGCGCAAGTTACCAAGCAAAAGAAGAGAAGAAGAAAAGATACGGCCCGGAATATGAATCGCCGTGACACACCGCTAGACTAGGAAGATATAGGGCTCCGCTCCAGCATCTCCGTGGGCGGAGAAAGGAGAACCACCAGTCCACCGCCGCCAGTACCCGCAAACTCTCCTCACGACGAGGCGCTCTTCGCAAGAAGTCCATCAATCTCCTTTAACAAAGCCACCAACTCAGCCTCCTCGCCCTCAAGCTCCAGCGCGCGGCCGACCCACTCCTGCGCATCGCGCAGCCGGCCCATCTCGAGCAAACACCGCCCGCGCCGCCACCACGCCTTCGCATTGCCGACCTTCTTCGCCTCGACCGACGCCTCGGCGTCGACCGCGCCCTCCGCCCACTGCTGCAGGCCCATGTAGGCCTGCGCGCGGTTCGCGTACAGCGCGGCGGCCTCCTCGCGCACCAGCTGGCTGGGCTCCCACGGCGGGCGGGTCAGCGCCATCTGCAGGCCGAGCGAGTACAGGCGCACGGCGTCGGTGAAGCGGCCCTTGCGGTACTCGGCGTTGCCGCTGTCGCGCAGCTTGGCCACGCCGGCGCTGCGCTTGGGGTACACGGGCATCGGCGGCGGCGGCACGCCGGCGGGGGTCTCGATGGCCAGGAACGCGCGGTGCATGGTGTTGAGCTGTGCGAGCTCCGCTTCGAGGGCGCGCTGGTTGGGCTTTGTGGACGAGATCGCCTTGCTCTGCGGGTCCATTTGCAGCGGCAGCAGGTCGAAGTGTGTGAGGTCCGACATCGTGGCGGGGAGGGGGGTTGTGGGAGACTTTTGTGGGCAGAGAGTGTGAGTCGCGGTCGATATGTCGCGGATCGTGTGAGCACACGGGCGCTCTTTAGGTACAAGCGCCTAGCTCGTAGGTTTGGTCCGTACTAGTGTTAATAGTCCTTCGTTCGTCACCCGCGTAGTCTGTTGAAGATCTGGAGTCTCGTGGCAGTTCAGTAAGGAAACGAGGGATGTCGAGTGGTAGAAGACAGAATCGGTGGAAGCGATGTCGTGAGGGGTATCGAAGGAGAAAGAGGATTTAAATAGAGCCTGTGAACGGAATATATGCTGCAGGGCTCAAGATATTACCTGCTGGTGGATTGGGGTTGTTCAAAAGGAAGTTGGTAGTTGAAGTCAAGTGTTCGATGCGGCCGAGATGCCACATAATTTTTGTTCTTGACACCGAGTCAACTTCGCCGTCAACTTACTTATGGCCCCGAAGTGTCTTATCTCCCCTTATCACATTATCGAGCTTTTTATGCCAATCGGCTCACCGCCTTGCTCCCCAACCCTACCAACCCTAGCCACACTCATTTCCTCTCATGCACCCACGCATCTACGAAATGAAGACCCGGAAATCCCCGTTCTCGAGTGGAAATAATTGGCCATTTAGACAGTTTCCCTTGCAATGCTAAACGGAAATTATCTATTCTAGAAACATTTGGGGGGGGGGCGGAAACGCGCTCTTTTTTTCTTCTATTTTTTCTTTGTCTGTTCCTGGTTCGCGTGGTGCGCCGCCCCGAATCTTCGTTTGTTCGAGGCGGCTTCTCCCGTTTGTTCCACGCCCAACCACATGTCGCGCATTCCAAAGAAACAATCTACTCAAACGTCGTGAATGTGTCGCGTGGCCGCCAGTCCTTCTCGAACATCTGGGAGACCCAGTAATACTCGTGGTCGAACTTCATGAGCGGCGGTTCGCCGGTCAGTTCGGACTCGAAGTTGATCCGCGCTGGTGGTTTCTACCAGTTAGCTTGATGCCTCTCTTCAGTAATGAAAGTAATGAACTGGAAACACTGCACCGCCAAAGAGGCTCTGCTTACCCTTCGCGCTGAGGATCGCCGACGTCGCCTGGGCCAGTCTGAACTGGGCGTCTGTCATCGCTGCCAGCGGTGTCTGGTGGCGTTCGCGCGTGCTGATCTCGGCCGGGTCCAGTCCGGCTCGGTAGTAGTGCCAGTGCACGAGGATATTGTTGGCCCCGTCTTGGAGTTGCTCGACGAACTTGGGCAGTGAATACGGGGACTTCCATTTATGGCCTGCTGTCAGTGACTGTGCTCTTAACCTTAAATTAACAGCACACCATCCACATACCGTCAACATGTTCTGTCTGGCATGCCGCCGGCGGTCTCGACAGGCCACGGACACCTCGTTGAGCATCATGAACACCGCCGCAAACACCGAAAACCACACCTGCGGCCTATTGGATCGCATGAACTCTTCCAGCTTCTTCAGCACAAACCGCGTCAGCGGCGTCAGGATGCGTGTCCCATTGATGCGGTCGAACTGCGCGATGATGATGCGTGGCAGCGATACTTTGCCTGGGAGCGGCCAGTACCGGTCGGTCTCGATCGGCATGTCGAGCTTGTCTGGGGAGCAGATCCAGGATGAGCCGGTCGTGCAGCCTAGGGCCCGCAGCGGATGTTAGCCATGGGATGGACACCCGGTACAGGTGGGAATACGTACGAATCGCTAGCCACATCTGGAAGAACGATCCCAGGAACTCGATCTCCTGCGATGGATCGCCCGCATTTTGTGCCTATGGGTATTGTGTCAGAATCCTTGCCTGCCGGGGCCATGCGGGTTCTTCCGACAGTTACTTACACGCAGGACCTCGAAATGCACGATGCTCGCGCGATACACCTCCCGAATTGCCCAATCTGGCGGTGGACCGACAGGCTCCTCGGTCCCCGGCCACAGCCCCATCTCCACCGCCAGCGTCCGGATGGAGTTGTCGCGGATGTACTCCTGGAAGTGCACACGTGTCCTGTGCACATCCGCCAGCGCATACGCCCCCAGGTGCCGCGTCATGCGCGTCTGCCCGTCGGGGCCGCCCTTCCACACCCGCTCCAACATATCGCCCTCGCGCGGGATAAACTTGCGCACCACCAGGTCGAACGGCACGGGATACCCCAACGAGAATGCGATGTGACGGAGTTCCGCGCCGTCCCAGTCGCCCACATCGCGCAGCTTTCCGGGCGGGAAGCGCCTGGTCAGCTCCAGAAGGCCGCCCGGCATCTCCGTGCGACACAGGATGGCGTCCGTGAGCTTGTAGCGGTAGCAGGGGAGGGTGTGGATGATGCGCCTGGAGTCGCGGCGCAGGTTCTGGCATGTGAGGCACTCGCCAGCCGGCATGGCGGGATCGGTCACGCACTATATCGAAAGGGACACACACGGTCTCGGCCGCGGTCTATCAGCCCAGGCTGCTCTCTGATTCCCCAGTGGTGTCCAGGCCCACATCGACTTACCCGTGACCGCTGGAACCGGCATCTAATGCATGCGCCAATCCTTCGCGTCTCTGATGTTTCCTGCCGTGCTGTGGGGGTGAATGCTCCGCGGACGCGGCGCTGGCCCGATGCTGCTGCTTCGCCAGCAGCTGCGGCCGTAGTCTCGTCGGGTAGGCCCACGCCTGCATCTGCCGTCAGCATGCCTTCGGCTTGCAACGTCTCGCCCATCCCGTCATCCGATGTGCTTAGGAATGTTGCAGCCGTGTTGTCTAGACCAGTGCTTCGACTAGCCGTCGCATGATCGATCGCCGGTCTATTTGTAGATATGCTGGGCGTACTAGTGCGGGTGTTGATGGCGGTATACCGAGTACGGTCCTGCTGCTGCCAGTCGGCAAAACTCACGGGCTCCTGTGGTGCTATCACGGGCCGTGTCGGCGCATTTAGCTGTGTGTAAAACCCCGCGACTGATGCACTGCCATGACTCCCTACCGCCGGGCCTAGACGGTATCCACTGTAGCTAGCTGCTGCCGTGGGATCACGATACAGTGGGTTGGTGGGCAGCATGGGCTGCCTGCTGGACACAGAGGCGAGGATGTCCAGGCCGGAGCTTGGCTCTGGAAAGGGAATAGACCACAGCGAGACATCGTGGGCTGGTGGGTGCCACGCTGCTACCGAGGGGCCTGGCGCCACTCCCGGGTCGGGTGTCGGTGGTGAGACGCCTAGGGCCGATGCAGCCAACGTCCTGGCCGACAAGTTCACACTAGACTGGTCTGGAAACGGGTGTCTACCGGAGACAACAGGCTGGGCTTGCGGCTGGGCATCGACGCTCGTCTGTGCAGCGGCGGGCTGGTCACTCCGTCTCCGCTTGAGACCTGTGGATTTCCGGGAGCCCGGACGACACTGGTTAACAAAGACAAGACTCGCACAAACCATCCATCATGTGCCCAGTTTTCCGCATTTTCTGCTTTGCGTAATCGCTTCCTTGATCGAGATCCCGTAGTGTTGCATGTTCCACGTGTGTCCGTGGCACCCAAACCATGAAGCACCGCCCTGTCCAGCCTTGTCATTTTCCTGGGCACCCTTCGGATCAGGCCATGGAAAGACAATTATGGGAGTAATTTGTAGCTTGGGATTCTGTGCCTGTAGCATCGATGACATGAGACCGGGGCTTATGTTGCCCACTTGCTATATCTTATGCGATAGGTGATTCGATTGGCCCGGACTCACAACCATATTGTATTTCTTTGATTTTTTTTCTTTTTTTTTAGCCCTTGTCAACGTTCCCGGTTGAATCATACCTTGAGTGGAGATGGCCTCGGGAATGCCTGTCGCCTCATTCGGAAACTGAGCTGCATGAAATGTGCTGGATTGAGTCGTCGGCTGTTGAGTCGTATAGCCGCTGGCATCCTGGTATATACGAGTCCGTTTCAGAGCTGACGGCTGGGATGGCGACGAGCTGGATGGATCGGGCGACACGTCTTCGACATTGTCAGGCTTGGGAGCTCATCATGTCAGTTTTTTGTCTCTCTTCTTGGAGTCCTTCATGCTGGATCCCACGCAATTGGAGAAATAATAACCGCCCGACTGCCGAGGGAATGTATGGAATTGCATTCCCTAGTGATATCCACCACGGCCAAGAGGATTTTGGCGGTGAAGAACTCTTCCCTCCACTGTGTAAGTGAAGTGAGGCAAGGACATGGCGAAGCTTTCTTTTCGTACCTCTCTCGTAACAGCGCCTCTCTCGGGCCTGTCTTGAAATGGCTGCATTGTCGGGGGCGGGGGGAAGACCACCAAGAAGGCTTCTTCTTTTCAAGTGTGTGCCACTGGTATACGGCCGCGTCGAATGGTGTCCACCGCTTCCGCTAGCACGATACGATATGAGGATCTAGTGTGCACAGTACTTCTCATAGAAGAGATTCGCGTGCTCGGTACAACAGTCAAGAAAGTGCGAGACAGAGAAATTGTTCACCGCTCTATCTTGGGGAGAGAGAGACGGGGGGATAACCGGTTTTCAACCCATCTTCCAGCCTTGAGAAAAAAAGATAAACTTTGATAAACTCTTATTTTAATCGCCCGCAATCAATCCCACGCATTCGTTCTCTCGTTAGGTGCTTCTAGGCTCCCTAAGAATGTGTTTTGCTATGTGGTAACGGCCCAGTCCGATGCAAAACCCAACAAATGTGTGTAAGTACTCATCTGCAGCAAAAGGCGTGCTAGGATAGATCGTGGTATCTCCTCTGCTAGCTGGAGAACAGAACTTCTAGATTGGCTGAAACAAGGCCGGCATCACATCACTTGTCGCACTACAGCGGTCTCATTCATGTAGCAACAGCACTGCAGCTGCATGCTGCACATGTAGCATGTTTTTAGCTTGTTTGTTCCCTCTCGCTCTCTCCCCCGCCCCCCAATCCCCGAACGAAGAGAAAGTCCCCCCAACCGGCTAATCCTAAAAGGACTCACACAGACGAGTCCAGAAGATATGTTCTCATGTGTACTCTCTCTTTCTCTCTCTCTCTCTCTCTCTTGTTACACGCCCCCCCCTCGGTGCAGATTTGACTAGCGGTGCCATTGCAGCGTCTCATAGTATCTATTGGGCTATGGTGGCAGACACCACCATGCACGCCTTTCCATTTTCTGTACAAAACGGGAAAAGGCGGAGGCATACCAAGACTTGCACTCTGCCAATAGGCGTAGGGTCTCCGTTCAACGTTCGGAGGTGAGGTCCAGCGGTGGTTTGCTCCTCCTGGACTTACGCAGTTAGTACGTGGGTAGGTAGGCGTGATATACTAGGCCACCCGTGGGTATCTGTATCCCGCATATCCGCGTCCCGGCATGTCCCATACTCCTTATCTTTATCTGCAGCGTGAAGTTTGCATAGACACGCCGGCTTGACTCCAAAGTCCGTGAAGGGCCGCCCCAATGTAGCAGTTGCTGTCCGAGTCTACAGAGAGGGACTAAAAGATGCCGGATGCCACATATCTCGACTCTCTGGAACCGCCCGCGCCGCTCGCGCCAGTATTCAAGCTCGTAGCATCCATTGGAGAGGATTGCCGTCTTTTGTTTGGTTTCATGACGTTTTCATGTGGTTCGACACTGATATTGCCAGTAATGGGCCTTGACTGCCCTGTTGCACATTTGCTCCAGCTGTATCGGCAATGCCCTCGTCTAGGAGTTACATATATGAGAAGGCTGAACCAGCCTGTGACAAGTGTTTCCTGCCGGCTACCCACTTCGAACATATCTGGTTTTTCTTTCTCTTTCTCTTTCTTTTTTTATTTTTCATCTTTTTATTTTTATTTATTTTTATTTTGTTTTTTTTATTTCTTCACGGCCGTGCACCATTGTTCAGGTTATGATCGCCCACTTACTAGACTCTTCTAGGAGTAGAACGGCCAGCATCACACTAACTTCAGGTCTCTACAGTATATCCCGCTCATTCTGATACTACCACAATGTTCCATACTGGGTATATTGAAGCGTGTGAATCCCATTGCATTCCGTTACCCCTCCAGCCGGGTTTGGGATGATGTCAACCACCCAACTATCTATCACGTCTTCTTCTTCCTGCTTCGGCCCAGCCCTTCAGTGTGTATGGAGCAACCAGATCACAATGCGAATCCTTCTCAGTTGTCAATTCCACTTTTTACAGCTCCTCCTCTCACTGTAATGCTGGCTAGTGCAGCAGACTCTGGTAGTTTCATACCCAGCGCCTCCATTCCGGCTATAATACGCGCCGGTCGATTCATGTGATATGTCCGCTCACGGCACCTGTAATCGCCTTTCCCAGAAATAAAGACACTCTCTCGGACTTAGTTCTCTAGGAAAGTCGATACAAGGTGGACGACCACCCTGAATTCTGTTCAGTATTGGGGGCCGATTGTGGTGGCGTCTGTTTCATGGATGGCCAGAACCATTTAACTTCGTTGTAAGTGCAACTGTGCTTTAAGATGCCACACACTAAAGTTATAAGACCGAATTGTAAATTGAAAACGCTGATACGAGCGAATGAATATAGCCATGGGACGTCGAGGTATCCTGCATGCTAATCATATAACTCCGTCAAAGTCGTCGAACCTTGCCGCTCATCCGCCCTCATCAGTCAGTCCTTAATCCCCGCTTCATCCAAGCCTTGGAGCTACAGACGTCCCGGGATAATCAAGAGTATATAAAGGCGTATCGATGAGAATATTCCAATAAGCCGCCTCCTTTGCTTTCACCTGGAGATGAAAGTCAGTCCTCCATGGAAATATGACTTGACTCCACTTTCCCCAGTGAGGATTGTTGATACGCGCTGTACGTCTTCACGTACGTCGAGAGGTCCTAACACGGCCCGAATCCTGTAATAACTCAGCTCTCGTCTCAGCTGTGGTTTTTTCTAAGTTATTTCTCATCTCTGTGACGAGCTGAGCTTGACATGATTCTCGTGCTGGCATTTAGAATGATTCGCACAGATAACATAACTATGACAGACAGCCACCACGCGTATGAGCTCTTGGGGGCGTGAGAAAGAAGACTATAGCAGGTCCATCTCAGTCACTCTGAAAAGCCCCAAAGTGACAACAATCCTGCCACAGTGTCGTTCTGCATGGACATATTCAGATATTCACGGCGATCATTGGCCAATGGCATCATCTTCCACCTGCACTCCTCTGTGTATGTGATGAATCACAATATCATAGGCAAAAGAAGAGCTTTGGCCCAGTTATCAGTAGCAACAATAATGCCAGCAGTGTCGTTTCTTTCCGGTGCATCGACAGAATGGTCTGGCCCGGCCTCTGCTCTGTCTTGTCTTCACCCACCCCTTCCCCTTCTCCCCGATGCTTTCGCTTCTTCTCCTCCTCTCCCTCCTTCGTAGTCTTGTCGTCTAGATCCATCCAGCTCGTGCAGGAGGGGAGAATGCTATCGACGACGGAGGGTCGTATCACGATCTCCATTCAGAAAAAGATAACGGACATCATCTCACGCATATCTCATTCACTGGTGAATGGCAAAGAACGCCCGTTGGGAAGAAGAACCTAACGATGATGTGCTCTTGCAGCTACTGTATAAGTTGAGGTATAAATACTGATGTTGTCCCTTCGTGTGCAGACCAGATGTAGCAACCGGTTACTTCTCACCCACTCGTTTTACTACAAGCTCGCCGCAGTTTTGCCTCCAACCTCCCTCCACTCGAATAAAAAAGATCAATTATTCAATACAGTTTATAGAACCATCACCAAATGTCTTCCACACAGACTAACATCCCTCTGCCGACGGGTGGAAGCATTCCGGACTGTATGGCCGGCTTAGTGTTCAACCAACGACTGGCATGGAAGGGATCCGAGGTGGCTTCGGAAGCCACTTACAGTTTTCAGCTGACCAGGTCTGACATGGATGAGATCGAACGTGCTATGGCAAGCTTCAAAGGTCAGTCAACCCTAGAATAGGAAACTAATTTAGATTAAGCCACAAACCCATTACGTTCCCCTTATCATCCTCCACATACACATCTCTACTCCCATAAGTACTACTACTCACTTAGGGGTATTCCCTGCAGATAAAGATGTCAACTAAACTTGGGTCTATGTAGCACTCCGTCTCGATGGTGACGAGGTTAATAAATCAAACTTCCCGCTTGCCACCCTCGGGCAGCGTCTGAACCAGGCATCCGAGAACCTTACCGCTGGTGTGGGGTTCTCGTGTGTCACAGGCATCGACATGGCCCAATTCTCACCCGAGGACTCCGTCCTAATCTACCTAGGTCTGGCCAGCTACATGGGAGACATGCGAGGCTGCCAGGATCAGAAGAATTCAATGTTGAGTAAGTGAGAACAAAGAACCCGGTCACTCCGATCTCGACATGGGGTCGCTGACGTGGTCCCCGGGTTCATGTATCATGAGTTTACTGACAGTCAGAACCTGGTCGGTGCAGCCCATATTACGGACTCCAAGCTCTGGAAAGTGCCGGACGAGAAAAGACACGTATTCCACACCTCGAGCTATCTTGTAAGTGACACTGACACGGGTAACGAGAACAACGCAAGAGATACTCCATAGAGTCCACACTTTGATTCTCGACGCCATAACGGCCACCATACTCGTATTAACTTTTGATTCTCTTTGTCTTTCTAGCCCTTTCATAATGACATGGGATGCTCGATTCTGTGCCTGCAGGTCCGTGAAATCGCCAGCTCAGGGGGTAAGACCTCGGTCAGTTCAGCGTTGACAGCAGTCAGGGATCTCGTGTCAACATTCGGCCCTGATTCCAGCATTGTCAAGACTCTGTTCAGTCCAACCTGGCCGGTCCGAACGTAAGTTTGATCTCCCTCGTGTGATAGTGCCCGATGTTAGGGGATGGTGGGGGGACTATCGGTGCAGAAGAGGGGGTTCTAGATCGGCTTCCCGCTTTGTTTTCTTCGCGGTTATATGCTGCACTGCTAACCCCTCCTCTGCGGACCACCCAGAGTCGGCCGTAAGAAGCCCTTTGTCCTAGCGCCCCTGCTTGCCGTCCATGCCGGGAATCTCTTCGCATCAGTGGATCCAGGCCGGATTGGCCCTCACTCCGAAGCCAACGGGGCGTTTCCAGTTCCCAACCTGACAGCAGATCAGAGTATGGCGCTGGATCTGTTCTGCGAGGCGGCCCGTCGCAACGAGTTTCAAGTGCCGCTGAAGAAAGGCGATATCTTGTTCATCAACAACTGGGCGCTCGTTCATCGGCGTGACACATACACCGACGGAGTTGACACGTCCAGACACTTCGTCAGACTCTGGCTGCACAATTCGCAGAGCTGGGGTGTCCCGGCTGACATGAAAGTCCCCTGGGTTGCAGCTTTCGGAGCCGACAGGAAGATCCACACCCCCCACTATCCTGTCCATCCCATGCCCTATTACGAGCCACCTCGGTACTCGTCTGGCTCTGCCGCCTTTGACATGCAGGGTGATTGGGATGAGGCCGGTCCATCTCATTGATTCTTGGTGGAATGAGCTTGGGAGGAGAACTTTTTGATACTCTATTACTCTTTTATAGTTGTAACCCCTATTGAATCTAAATTTCCTATTGTCTTACTATCTTATTATTTCAGGCAACTTACACGTAAGTCGGTAGAGAATGCTCAAGATCTTTCAAAACCATGAACATTGGCCCTTTTTCCTAAATCTATAGCAATTTCAGTAAGCCATAGGCATTTCCAATAATCACCAGTCTTTTTCCTTATTTGGAAGTAGTACCACCATGCTAGTGAATGGACAATGCAAACTTATATATCCTGTCCTGTAGATAAGAAGGTCAGTATCCTTACATGAATGGACCTGACCACAAATATATCGGCCCAGGCTCCTGTCCACCAAAGAGTGGGATTTATCCCCGTCCCACTCGTTTACCTTGTCCAGTTACAATGCAAGTCTGGATTTGCAGGCCAAGTTGGGGTTCACTGTAAAGGTACTTGACTGACTCGGGAAAGCCAAAAAGAAAATATGAGCAATGACAAAACAACTTCTCCTAATATGGCGGACTGCAGGCCAGCGGAATGCCCAGCATGGACCCTAGTAATATTGCTGCACCAGCATGCACTTGTCGTGGTCATATCGACATGTGCTGATTCAGTGCCAATATGGAATAGTCTGTCTTGTTCCTCAGCGGCTCATGTAACGCCGATAACGCCGACATGAGGCTAAACCCAACACTGCACGGATGGGAGTTCCGCCCCTAAATACTTTTCAATCAGAACGGAAAACACGTTCTTAAGGATTTCATAGCTCAATCCCCGCCATGTGGAAAAGTCAACTCCAAGTGACTGGCACATAGTTTTGAAGTATCTGTCAATCATACTTTTTAGAGGGGTAAGTGATCTAGCCGGACAAGGGTCTTCACTCCGCTCTGGGTAGAGAGTGGAGCATCTATGTGTACTGTACTGTATCATCCTCTCTGTAGTATATGTCGTTCTTATAGGCCAGAGAAGACAAGGCCATGGAGTCGATGTTGTGATGTTGTCCGTACGCCGGACAAGAGACTACTACCAGGAGAGACTAGAGAGAGCACACATACTGAACTTGCCACCTTGAGTTTAGAGAATTTATGAATGTGATAGTCCACTAGTGTATGTGCAGAGCAGTATAGCGGAGCAAGAGGTGCGAGTCGCCATTCTCTGATGGCTAAAAGAAATATACCGTCCATACTGTACATGTACGTACTCAGTGGAGAGAAGAAATGGATCGGCAGGCATCAATGCATGTAGAAAAGAAACCCCCCAGTTGACCCATGCCATTAGGCACATGGATTCCAACTGAATATTGGGGGTTATCGACCAGCTCGCAGCCCAATGCCCTAAATAAGAATGACCTCTCAACTGAAACGAGGCACGTTCGAGTCTGATTGAGTTGTACAGTACAGACATGCTGCACAATGTGCATATATGTTTGCTGTGCTTAGACACCGCTGGACACCCGTAATATGAAATGGAAAGGAGACTGGCTTATATGTACAGACAATATGTCGTGGTGATGAGAGTGGGAAATTCACAATCGACGTCGGGATACTCACTGCCTCCACGGGTTGTCTCGACACGATAGGAATGACTGGGACACAGGCATCTCGCCCAGTCACGCCCTTTTGGGATCTCATAGCAGCGTTATTGCATGCACGACCCGGTGCAAATCAGTTTTAGTTTCTTCTGCAAACTAGTTCCATCCGTGCATCAGTCCATGGCATAGGCGAGCGAGGAACCGTTGGTTGATTTCCCAGGTTTTTTCTATGTATGATTATACAGCACAATGGCTTTTAAGGTCGGGTCCTCTCTTCCCGGCTTGTCGGCCGATATTTTGGCCGTTTCAAGGATAATTATAGAAGCTGTATATGATGCCACCGAGTGCTGCTCTTCACGGATGACAGCGAATCGGTATACGGGGATATGTCTGTGGATGTCCTATCTTATATATGCCTCCGGCTGCCGAAATAGGTGAGCCCAGCGATAGGTCATGGCATATATCTCTGCCATCATGCTAATATCCCATTGATCCCAGTTCCACGTGGCAATGAAGGCTTCGTTCATTCTTGTCGTCAGCGTTGCACGGGCAGACGCCCGAACACATGATCGGTGCCCGTGATCATCTAACCATGTAACTTAGCCCGGGCTACTAGGTTAGTCTTGGATGTTCATATCTAACTCTGAGACTCAGTCGACTGACTTCCTGCAGCTGGAGTTAAAGCCTCCCGAATTGCAGAGACGCAAACGCAAGCAGTATGTATTGGCATCGGCGGCCGTATCAGTCGGCAGAGTGCCTGAACTCTCCTGGATCCCAATCAGGAGCATGCGAACAGGTACTTCCAAAGACGCCTCCTGAGTGGATCTATTTAGGATCGTCCAATTTGCTAAGATAGAGTGCTTCCATCACCTTAACGTGGCGTTCGACGCGCAATTATATTGACCAGTCCAGTTTTAGGCAGTATTTCATCTCAAGCCGTGTGGGAATATATGAAGGAGGTCCCGTTAAGCCGGCTTAGCCCGGTGAAATCTGTGGCCTGGACGCATTGGGAGGTCGCCTCTCCAAGAACACGACGAAGTAAAAAAAGAATTTGGTACTCTAACTCGTGAGGATAGATGAAAGCCAAGAGGCTCTCCACGGCGTTCATGGCCTATTGATATAAATAGAACCCGCCTCCTATATCACCAGATGAAATCACAGGTCTAGTCGACTTAGATTAGGGACATGGAGTGATGGGAGAAAGCTGGGAGCCGTCGACATATAAACATCGTGTGGTCCCTTCCTCTCTCTCTCTCACACACTCTCTCTCGGTCTTGAGCTCCTCATGTCACAGTGAATCATCCTCCCTAGCCATCAGATACGCATATATCAAGATAAGATATCTTTATTTCCCACAGCACCTATCACACAAGCCATCAATCATCTTCTCACTATGAAGACGTCCTCGCTATTCGGGTTGGCCATGACGGTGGGCCTCAGTGTTGCTGGGGGGTTCGAGCGAAGCTGCTCCGACATCAAAGCCAAGGATCAGTACCTTACCGCTATCTGCAACTCGACCAGAGGAACCCGGATCTGCACGCAGTTGGATCTCTCGAAGTGTATCAAGAACTATTACGGCCGTCTTGTATCACGCGCCGACATTGGCCGCAATGAGGGGTAAGTCCATGGGCCAGAAATATTGTATTCGGTGAGAGACGAAAGCTTGGTCTCTGATATGATGGCTTTATGAACATAGATCGCCCTACTTCCAGAAGGACAGTGAACTCAGTTGCTCGGCGTGCAGCACATCGATGCCGTACCTGGGCCTCAGCTTCCCGTACCTACTACACTGCGACGTGTGTCCCGATGGCGGTGCGTCACAGTCAACTTCGGCAACATACGATCTAAGTACGTATTACAATGATATCCCAACCCCCGGAATAACTGCCACCGAAAGGTTTGGCTAACATATGTTGTGAACACTCCCCCAGGCCTTCTCGTCTCGAACCAGAATGGAGTCCTGGAGTGTCTTGGCGAAAACGGAGTGCGGAAGGACGGAAACTATTGTACAGACCGGAGGATCGACTAGGTTGCCACTGTTGCATGTTACATCACGTCGGATATGTCTATAATGAGAAGAGTCGGAGCACAGTTTCTTATATTGTAAAGATGATGAAGAGAAATGCATTTTTTATCCATTCATCCATCAGGGTTGTCGTGGTAAATACATCAGTCATTGCGCCGCATGCTTCTTTGCCAGCCACCGATCCAGCATGAAGTTGAAGGTGTCTGGGTCCTGCATCTGGGCAAAATGGCTGACCTCGGGAAGAATGAGCAGAGACGAAGCCGGGACCATCTCCTTCATCTTTCCGGGCACCCAAAGAAACAGCAGCTCCTCGTGATCCCCATCAACGAACCACATGATCGGAGCCGACGCAGGCTTCTCAAACAGCGTTGGGATTTTGGCAAAATCCGCCTCGGTCCACTTCGGCAGCGTCATCTGCATGGTATCAACCTTGTGCAAAAACGTCTCCCAGCACTCCGGCGTCGGCGACAGCTCGGCGTACTCGGCGCGGCAGCGGGCCACCAGGTCGCCCAGAAACGGGATGCTAGGGACCGAGTCGATCTCGGCCTGGTCGGAGTTGTAGTTCGCGCCAAACACAAACGCGCCGTCGACGCGGTCGCTGTACCGCATAGCCAGCGAAATCGACGTGTTGCCGCCGTCCGACCAGCCGACGAAGCGCGCGCGCCGCACGGCAAGAAAGTCCAGCAGCGCGACAATGTCGTCGGCGAACAGGTCGTAGGTGAGCGGCACAGCCGGGTCGTCGGAGCTCCGGCCGTGGCCGCGGGTGTCGACGGCGATCACCGAGCGGGTCTTTGCGACGTGCAGGATTTGCGGGGCCCACCAGCGCGAGCTGATTTTGCCGCCGTGCAGGAACACCACGGGAACGGCGGTGGCTGTCAGGGGTGGGCCGTACACTGCGTACCACATTTTTATGTTGTTGACCGGGGCCAGCCCGGACGAGACCGGGGGCGGCAGCTCCGGGGTCAAGGGCAGGGTTTGGTAGAGTGGGACATGAGTTTCTGCCATGATTTATGAGAATAAAAGAAGATACTTAGGTGTCCGGTATGAGAGGAACTGAAGTTAGAAGCTGTGGGCGATGGTGAATTATATAGACTTCACCAATTCACTTCCAACTTGAAAGACACACCAACTCAGTTTCTCACGATCAGCTGAGAGTAAAAAGGTCCGAGTTTGGGTTCCTGTAATGGCGGGGGCACGGTGGTAGTAATTCTTAGAAAACATGCCTTGACCTATTCACGAAGCAAGAAAATAGATATTTTCAAAATGGACTATCACAGACCCTATTGATGATGTTCATTTTGTGTTTACAAAGAAGAAGTCTCGATGTTTCCATATCCGGACACCTCGAAATACACGGTAGCAGGCCTGGCGGTTAGGCGGCCTTTATGCATCCATCCTGTACGATAGCCTATCTGGGCTAACCTCTTAGGCTATCTGAGTGATAAAGACTCTTTTTGTTGGGACAAAAACCGGGTATGGCGGAATGGGAGCCGGTATTTTAGCGGGCATCTCATAGCATCCTGACTTGGTCAAGGAATCTATGGTGCCCACTTGGTCATCGCCTGGTAAGTGACCACTTCATCGGGATAATGGCATGGGAATATTTTGTCGGCAAGCGATGTCCATTCGACGCCATTCGCACCCGAGCTCTAGAAGAACTTGACATAGTCCCAGTACTCCGGATATTACCCGGCATCCTCCCAGTCAAGGATAGCCACGATAGACCCGTCGCGAACAATGATATTACGGAGCGCCAGGTCCGTGTAGCAGAGGCCAATACGATAATACTTAGCGCTCAGCTGTCCGGAAAAGGCCCGGTACAACGCCGCTGGGATCTTCGCCGGCATCCGCGACATGAGGTACTCGTTGAACTCGCTCTCGGTCTTGCACGGCGGGGCATCGTACACGACATACAGCCGCGGGTCCTTCAACTTCTTGCCATCACAGCTGCCGATATATGCCTCCGGCGGGGGAATCGATCTCATCTTCACCAGAATCTCGCGCAATTATCGGGCAATGGCCATCTTTTCGTCCTGAGACATCTCCGGCCACAGTTTGCCTAGCGTCTGGCCCTCAATGTAGTCCATGGAGATGCGGCTTCAGCCGTCGGGGGTAACCTCGGTGCCGTGGACCCGGGGCACTGGGAGACCCGCAGACAATGCAACGCGCAAGGCATCTGCCTCCTGGAGGTCGATTCTTCGGCCGGTCTTTTTGGCGATGTTTCCTTCGTGGCGAGTGACCATGCGGCCGTACATTTGATGCACGAGTTCAACGCCTAGAATTCGCAGTCAGTACCAGGAAGCCCTCCGCAAGACACGCCTCAAGGATTGAAAGCTCTCTCTCACCTTCTTCGACAAAATTGCTGTCTAGAAAAAGTGTCATATCCGGAGACACGGGGCGTCCCAGCTCGATTTTCTGCTTTCGGACCCCCTCCTTGAACGTAAGTATCCTGTTGTTGATCTGGTCTTCCATGCTTGCGTTGGTTGCGGTTGGGATAGGAACACGCCGCCTGTCGGTCATGTCTGCGGGGAATATTGATAGGTCTTGACTTATGTTTCAAACCCTGAGTTTCCAGCCAGAATAAGGTCTGGCGGATATTTAGGTCAGATGTTTGGGAGAAATATGAGCACGTATATCAGGAGTAGTTGAATGATTGGTAGAAAGAAGCAATGACCGAGCCCAACAAGCGACAAAATGGCCAACTTCTAAATACCCAGCCTACAGCCAGTTAGCACCAACCCGGAGAGGATGTTTGTGAATACTCCGTCAAGTCATCTCTAGTAACAACAAACCAACAAGCCTAACTATCTGCTCTTAATATTATATACCAGGGGTATCTAAAGATAAAACAGATTGTATTCTGTGGAGACGACAAGGCGAATTACTTCCAAGAACCAAATAGAACTCTTGGCCCAATACACGGCCCATCTCGGCCTTTTGAAACAACAATCCAACTTTCTAACTTGAAGCATGCGGCTCTTATGGTCGGTTGGCTTTCTGGTGATTAATGATTTATCTTTACGAGAGAGCGAGTCTCTGTGCTCTGGGAGAAGTATTTAGTTCGAATGCTGGTCTCCCCATCTCCTCAGCAAATTGCCTTGTTTGCCCAGCCATCACATTTCATATCATGTTATTTTCATCTATATACCTACCAGCCACAGTCCATCCATAAAAGAATCAGCAGTAAACCATTCATCACCACGGAAGTACAAGCTAGAGCTCAGTTACTTACACGTCTCCTTCCGGATGTCATCTCACATAATTCGGTTTCTTGTACTGGCTAGAGACAACATTCGCAACGCCAGTCATGTCTCGCCAGCACTACGAAGTGTAGATTGCCATGCACAAGGCGCTGCCCCTTGACTATCAGAGATACCGTCACCTGGCGGTGTTCTTCACTCCTGTCACTGGTGGCTCAACGTACTACCTCCACATCGTTAACATCGATACTGGGTTTGAGTTTGAGTTTGGTGAAACCGCCGACCAACATCAGAGCACCATAGACATCATTGGCAAGTAAGATATTTTTGTTCATCTTTCCCATGATAAAACTTGTGCCAATACAGTGTAATATCCATCTCTGTGGTGTAACGCATTGTATCTTGCTTGAGACCTGAACTAACTAGTCGATCGTGGTGTTAGTATGGTTAGGGTTAGGGTTGTGATAATTCACGGACGTTCACTCATTACAAAGAAGTTGATGCAACAACACTGGCAAGATATTCCTGATTGCTCCACGCACTCATACGCGACATGAATGGTGCTCTCTGCTCACAGGTACATTCCATTCCCGATCTATCGGAAGATACATGTATGGTACAAGTTTAGCACTTACGGCACCTAGGCATCAACTTCCATAGCAGCCGCGCCGGCGTCCTTCTCCTGTGCCTTTTCCGTCTTATTCTCAGCACCTGTGCCTGTTGCGTCTTTCCCAAGACGACAACGGCGGTTAGAATGAGGTATTAACATTGACAGCGAGGACGAACCGAACGCACCTTTCATCACAACCTCGCCCTCGGCCTCCATCTTGCGCCGCAGCGCATGAGCCAGCTGCTTCTCGACCTTGCGGCGCTTCTTGCTGCTGAGCGCGGCCCCGGGCCCGCTGGTCGGCAAGATGCCGGGCCGGGCGCCGCGGCGTGACTCGCTCTTGGCGATGCCGCTGCGGCCCTGCGCCGACTGCTTCTGCTGCCGCGACTTGGCTTTCGTGGCGTGCGACCGCAGCCGGTTCTTCGACCGCACGTTGGGGTTCTTGACGGAAACCATGTTTGGGGCAGTGTGGCGGTGAGGTGGGAAGTGGTGCGTATGTGTGTATGTTCGGGGGAAAAGTTTTCGGTGATGGTGATGGATCCACCATAAGCAGAAAATCTCACTGTAATATATTTGCACTTGGGGTTTCTTAGGGTTACGCCCCGTAAGAGGTACAGTACACTGTCAAAGATGCGCTGAGATTCGAGAACTAGACGAGAAAAAAGCGTGAAGTCAATGAAAAATGAAGGAAATTCTATTAACAATACTAAATAATAGTCTCTCAGTATCCACAGACAAAATTGTAAGCGTCACAACAGACAAAATAAGTTACATTCAAGCATAACTAGTACACATATCCACCAGATGCGTGGGAATTGATGAGGTCTCACTCCAAGGGAAGGGCGGCGAGAGTCGCCGTCTAAAACATCAACCTGTAAATGACAGACAAGAAAATAATAAAATAAGAAAAGAAAAAGAGACGGGGGAAAAATAGTCGTAGAAGTTAGATGGTCTCTTTGGGGGGGGGATCGGAGCAGCCTATGTTCTCGCGGGCCACCAGAGACAGTTGGTTAGTTGATTGACATGATAACCAACATCTTGCAAGATCGCGTGTTACGTCGAGGCCTCGGTCTTTGGCCGGCGGTCACCATCGCGGCCGAGCAGGTTACGGCCTGCATCCTCCTCGTCGTCGCTGGTGAGCCCTTCAAGTTCGAACTCCTCCGCGTCCCGGACTTGGCGGTCATCGGCCGCGGGGCGGCTGGGGATCGGCGCGCCGTTCTCCTTCAGCTGGACGGAGGGATTGGCGTTGCGGTCGTAAATGTGGATCAGGACGTTGGCGAAGAGGAAGACGATGAACGCGATGGAGAAGAGAATCAGAAGATACGACACGTGGTCCATGTCCGACTGGGCGACAAGCGCCATTTGCTCTTCGGTAGCACCCATGAACAAGAAGCCGGCGGCGTACAGAAGCTATTGCGTGCTGTTAGTATCGCAGAACTGATTGCGTTAGTGTACCGCACGGGAGAACCACTTACGAAAACGGGGATGAACTGCCAGCTGTTGACTTGTCTGCCATCCTCGGAGATGCCCATGTTATCCTTGACAACAAAGGCCACCTCGATAATACGGGAAACACCCGCAGCCATTAGAGTGTATCCGAACATGTTATGGGTTGCGGCGCTGACCATCAGCTCCTGAGGGTGGGCAGACATGGCCCAGCCAGTGATAAACAGAACGAAGCCCGGAACAAAGTTGCGCTTCGGATTGCCGTCGCGGTCACGGCTGAGCCAGATGCCGGCCAGACCGGCACACCACCAGATAATACCCATGGTGGTGTGCTGCCAATCGTTACGGACCCAAGCAGTGCCCCAATGGTGCTCGGTAAAGGTATTGAAGCAGCCCCAAACGGCGATGACGCTGCTATCGAAAAACTCCTGCGACCGGCCGGTGCGGCGGATCCAGTTCTGGCCGACCACGAGCACCAAGGTCAGGATGATACCGTAGGCGACAAACGCGCCGCCCATGATGAAGTGGGCGGCACACTGGCCCAGATGGTCACCCTGGCAGAAGCCCAGCGTGGTGATGCCGCCAAAGATCATCTGCGTCCACGAGAGCACGGGGAACGCCTTGCCGAGCACGCTGTGGCACGGCCGCACAATGCGGCGGATCCAGCCGTTGATGCCGCGCTCGAGGTGGAGCCGCAGGTACACGCCCATGCCAACCTGCGCGGCGAGCAGGAGGTAGAGCGGGGTCGCAAACTTCGCGTGCACATTCGACTCGATGAACTCGCGGCCGTGGTGGCTGTGGCCCAGGAAGTAGCCGACGATGGTCAACGAGGTTGCGACGGCCTGCACCGGGACGTGCCACCGGCTTTTCGCTAGCTGCAGTTCCGGGGGGGTTGCTTGTTAGCATGAGGACGACAATGCTGTGGCGGGTGGCTTGCAAAAGCGTCTGGCCGTGGACGGGTGGGCAGTTTCACTTACTCCGAGAACCATTCCCAGCGGGAACAGGACGCCAAAAGCGAACATCTGCAGGAAGATGTGAATCCATAATATCGCATCCTGCGAAGCCATTGTATTAGTATCTAGCCCGGAAAGTGCGGCGAGGTCGTCTAAGATAGGCTGCATACAATCGGGTCCCCTGATATAGTTTCGCCCTCCGGTATGTTATCCTCGTGATGGTCGTGGGCGGATACGACGGCGGGGAAGCCCAGGACCAAAGCAGCGCAGCACACAGCAATGGTGGCCGGCTGTGATCGTGACAGCCGCTGTCGTGTAGCAGCTGCCATTGTCTGTGATACGCCGCCGGGCGCGGGAGGTGATGCAATTCGCGAGTTGGACGACGGGCTCTGGAGGGAAGAGAAAGGAGGACCAGCTGGGTGGGATCTCGTAATGGCTGTTGTCGACAGGCGCAGTCTCAGGCGAGGTGGGAGTCGTGAATCAATAGAGGGAGGTCTCGACGATGAGGACGGGAGTTTCCAAAAAAATTAGAGCAAAATCACCATATGACAACAGCGAAGAGAAGACCAATGAGCCAGCCTCGTCCCGATCGTGAACAGAGCCGGAAGAGCACGAAAAAAAAAGAGGAACTTGGCAAAGGGGTTCGCAAACGGTCCAGATGCCCGATTGCGTGTGGATTTCCCGCCCTCGCACGTCGCGTCTCCTTATTGGCCGCATTCCCGAATCGGGGATTGCTAATCTTGCTGCGCATTGGCGGATATTTGCATGATGACGTTGAGCCGTTATGTAGGGTTGGTTAGGGTTGAGGTCTGATTCTCCGTCCAGGTTCCGTCCACTTATAAAGTCCGGCGCTTGAATCGGGATTTCTATTGCGAGGGCCCACCATCGAATCTCCCGTGAAAAGGAATTACAAGACAAACCTATTGTGCATTGAGCCACAGAGGGTCTGTATTGAGGCATAAACCGTGGCATTCGTTACATCATAAAGGCTATCGTACACTCTATCACGGATCCGGAGTACTGCAGGCCTTCCTCCTGGTTGAATCTACACGTGAGCTTGATTCGGTCTCGGAGGGTGTGTATACCACCGACAGTCGATTCTCCGATATGTCGAAGGATTTCAACACAACCAGCCTCTACAGTACAATGAAGCTAGACAGAAGAGAACCACAGGGGAGAAGCTCGTTATCAAGTTACTATGGCATAGAGTTGAGGGACGGGACCACGAACCGTTCAATCTCCTCAGGTCCGCGGTAGTGGCCGGGAACTCCGCGATGGGGCCGTGCGTCAGGACGGAACGGATGGGAGCCCTGGGTGTGGGCACATTCGTGCAGTGGTTGTAGCAAGAATGTTAGCAAGAATGTTGGCAGAGCTAAACGGAGAGTAACAGGGTTTACGTCAGTCAAACCCTACACATTTGATGATCAGGTTGGTAATCGACATACCAGGTCTGAAGGATACGGGGGTCGGAGTCCATGTTTTTGATGCGGGACCAGGGATTGCCGATTCGTTCTGTGGCCACCTGGGCATTCGTCGTCTTCACTGCTCGGAAATACTGCTTCTTCTAGAAAACCTTGCTGCATGGGTGTCCAGGAGTTGACTTGCACGTCTCATTTGCCTCAGGCCGTAGTCAGTTCTGTCGCGGGCTCTAGGCAGGCTACACACAATAGGAAGCAGATCGCAAGTGAAGGGAAGTCGTGACTTATTAACTGTACAGACGGGTTCTAGTACTATTGTGTATGTGTGATATTTCTTTTCGTCTTTCTTTTCGTCTTTCTTTTCTTTCTTTCCTCAACTATCCCCTCCTTAGGACGCCGCCGGCCGGACCGACTGCGGCAGGTAAAACACCTCGTCCGGGTCCACGGCCGCCTTGATGTTCTGCAACTTGGCCAGTCCGGCTCCCCAGTACCGGCGCTGCGCGGTGTCCTGGTCCATGGCCGGGTCGGGGTAGTTAAAGTACATGGAAAAGTCGTCGCCCTTCTGCAGGTCCATGTGATCGGTGATGCTGGCCACGAACCCGTCAACCAGCGAGAAGCCGTCTGAGGGGTACAGCCGGTCGACGTCGACGTGGTCGTAGAACTGGTACATCAGGAGCTTGTCGCGCCCGGCATACGCCGTGGACTCCACGGGAACCTTGGGGATTGCCGACGAACTTCCGCCGTGAAGATCGATCTGCACGTACCAGTTGCGGCCAACCTGGCGGCCGGGACCGAACCAGTAGTTGACAAACGACTGGATCTGCGCATCGGAGAGCTTGTCGGTGTACAGACTTGACGAGTAAAGGTTGTCTTGCTGTATGTTTGAGAAGAGTGGTTGGATCGTGGGTTAGTATCGGATGGAAGCTTGAGAAACGAAAGGCACTGTGGCTTGAGGGGGCTTATCGTTTACTACCTTCTTGTACGGATGTGACTGGTCAAGGTCCAAGCCACCGCCAAAATGGGACAGCTGACCCGTCCAATCGGTCTCAACAGCCTGCTGAATCCTGCCACCGGCCTTCGCTAGGACGGGCTCCAACTCAGCAAGGAGCTCCTCGCGAGTGCCGTAGAACATGCCCTCGAGGTTCGCGAAGCGGGGCGTGATGAAGAGCCGCGCGTTCATCTCAGCCGCCATCGAATCGGCCGTCCAATCCTGGATGGTCTTGATGCCAGCCACCGACGAGTTCATGTTCCATGGTAGCATGGCCAGGAACCACGTCACCTTCTCGGGCGCCTCGAACGTGCGGAAGCGGAACTCAGACACCACGCCGAACGAGCTGCCGGCGCCGCGGATGGCCCAGTACAGGTCTGCGTTCTCGGTCCCGGACACGTCGACAACCGTTGAGTTTGCGAGAACTATCGTGGCGCCAATCAGCCAGTCGAGCGCGAGGCCCTTGCTGTGGGAGCTCATGCCGTATCCTCCATGGAGAACGTGTCCACCGGCACCGACACTACACAGAAAGCATGACTGCCGTTAGAATTTGCATTTCCCCTTTTCCATCCTCGCTATATCGAACACTAGCCACCCCACCCAGCGATTTCCCCGAGAACATCACATACCCTGGGCACGTTCCGTGGCTGAACGCCCGCTTGCCCTGGTTAAACAGTTCAAAGGCCACATGGCCCAGCCGGCTTCCGCCCTGGACGGTAGCGATGCCGGTTTCCTTATCCAAGGAGACCGTGTTCATACGATCCAGCTCGAGGACGAGGTGTCCGTCCTCGCCGCCGAAGCCGTAGTTTGCGTAGCTGTGGCCACCGCACTTGGGCGTGACCTTGATGCCAGCGCGCACGCCACAGCGGATGGCGTCGCGGATGTGTTTTGTGGTGTGCGGCACCGCGATGGCCACCGGCTCGTACGGCGTGCGCACGTTGAACGGCGCGACGTCAATGTCCCAGTCGACCGTCCCGCGCGCGCTCACCGGCACTGAGGCGTCGTCGAGGCATTTCTCGAGTGTTGCACGCTTGTTCACCGATGCCCCGCTGGTGAAGGTTGCCGTGAGGGCAAGAAGGGCTGTAGAGTAGAGCAGCATCGTGGCTGCTGTCGTGTCTCGTCGTTGGTGGGTGGCTGACTGTCGAGAGAGCGTGCTTGTGCTGTGAACCGAAACTGACCGCTTCCTGGTCCTGGCCCTGGGGGTGCTATCGAGTATATAGTATCTCTATCTGCGTAGACTCTTGATACCAGCCTAGTTGACAACTGGAATGGTTCTTCCTGGTGAAGCTCTTCAGATGTGAAGCCAAGTTCCCGGTTCTCAGGTTTGTTGGTCTCGTGCAGGCAGATGGCAAGGTGATTGCCTCATATCGTATGAAGATCTGACGATGAGGTTTATAGGAATGACTGACACCAGGCCAAGAGCAGATTATAAAATCGGGGTCCTGGTCTTCAGAGTCTATAGATACAGAGTGAGGGAGAATACATGAAGAGATTGGAGAAACTCCATCGGGGCCAGATTCTATTTCGGACTAGAGAAACATTCGATAAACATTGTCTTGGCCCCGGAGCCTCTTGCTATTAAAAGATTGTTGTATAACCGTGGCGGGTTCGCGCTCGAGTGAGCCGTGCTTGCCCTCGATTCCCGGATTCCCCTGACCCCAGAACTGCAGCACATCGGACAAGATCATTCACTCATTGCCCCGAGATTAGATCCAGCACCGATGGGGAATTAGCCCAGACAGGATCGTGATTCCCCGAATGTTCATCGCTGGCCATCACATCGGCTCATGTGTACATATAAGACCAGTTCCACTGTGTGTGGTGCGACGCCAATATCGTATGAACAGCATATAATAGCGTCCAGCGCGGTTTGTACACACATGATATTACCGGCGGTCCGGGTTGGGGGTATGGGAGAATCGGAGGGGAACATATAGGCTATTGTACCCCGAAAATATCGCGGGTTCATATATATAATCTTCATATCGATGTTGTCATGCCATGCATGGTCCAATCTGCAGAGTTCCCTCTTCAGCATAGAGCGTGCATCTCACATGCATCTCAGATTGTATTGTCGATGGCTGCAGCACAGAACTTGCACATGAAAGTCGCGAGCCACAAATGAATGCAATGCACGTTAAGTTTCGATGATGAAGGAGCAAATGTGCTCTAGCGATCTCAAACTAGGCCATATAATTGCCAGCACCAAAATATCAATTCCAGGCTCAAGACTCGAGATTATCTGGGACTAGGGTCCCCAACCAAGTGCAGACCGACTGTGAGATGAGAACATGTATCATCCAGTGTATAAATTAAACCTGCTATTACTCCCCTCTGGCCGCCAATGATATCGCTATAAAGCAAATCGCAGTGGGCTCGCAGACATTTCTTCCGTCTCTCATTGCGCTCTTCAGCCGAGCCGCAATAGCGGACCCAAGTCAAAGGTCTTCAGGCGGATATATTGGGAACAGCGACCGGCCGGAAGGACAGGTTTTCCGCATCAAGCCGAGGAAAAAGCTAGAGCAAATAAAGATAAATGGGGTGAGAAAGAGAAGTGCGCGCACAAGAAGAACGATGGGACAACCTGATTCCTTCTTCGGCTTGAGATGGTGGTAAGCTTGTCAGAGACCCGTTCCACTCGAATCTGCAGCCGCTAGCCCTGTCCCAATTCGAAATCGGAGTCCAAGAGAAGGATCTATCACGACGAGCGTGCGAAAAATTATCCGACTGGTGAACTTGCTGCAATGCTAGGAGCCGAGAGTGTGTCCGGCGGGGTGGTCCGGATGGCGAGCTTGGCTGTCCTGGCCACCCAGTTCGCTGCCACCCAGGCCGCCTCAAACCTGCTGGTCTCGCACTTCAGCGGCGGCGTGTACTCGCTGGTGCTGTCCGATGCCGGTCAGCTATCGGTCGCAACGTCGGCCACCTTCGGCAGCGGCTCGCCCAGCCGCATGCCGAGCTGGCTGACGCTGGATCGCACTTCGTCCGGTGAGCGCACCGTGTACGTCACCGATGAGTGGTGGAGCCAGTCGACCCTGAGCCAGTTCGCCGTGTCGGCTGACGGCTCATCCCTGCGGCTGACCGGGCAGACGCCGACAGCCGGCGGAGAGCTGCATAGCACGTTGTACGGAGGTCCGGACGGAAACTCGTTCATCGCGGCAGCGCAATAGTCAGTGCCCCTAAATGTTGGCCTGGAGCATTGTGTTCTACCGAGAATGCTGACATCAGTTGTGTTACCAGTGAGGCTGCCAGCATAGTCGCATACAAACTCCCGCTATCGCAATCATCGCAAACTGTCCAGCAGCTCAAGTTCACCATGGCAGGCCCCGGGCCCGTCCCCTCGCGCCAGAACGGCCCGCACCCGCACTCCGCCTTCCCCGACCCGACCGGCGCCTTCCTCCTTAGCGCCGACCTGGGCGCCGACCTTATCCGAGTGTTCGCCATCGACCAAACCACCGGCGCACTGCGCGAATGCCCGGCGATTGCAGCGGGCCGGGGCGACGGGCCGCGCCACGGCGCGTTCTGGGCGCCGGCGGACGCTGCCGCCGCGCAGGACGGCGATCTCAGCGTGCTGTACGTGGCTAACGAGCTGAGCAACTCGCTGACGGTGTGGCGCGTGAGCTACGCCGCCGGATGTCTGGGCCTGCAGGCATTGCAGACCATCTCGACCTTCCCGGCCGGCGTGACGCCGCGCATGGGCGCGAAGGCGGCGGAAGTGCGTGTGCGGGATAACTTCGTATACGTGTCCAATCGCTTCGACCAGACCTTTGGGCCCGAGTCCGACTCGATTGCAACGTTCGACGTGGACGCCAGCACGGGCACGGTGGCGTTCGTCGAGTTGAGCGACGCGCATGCGTACTTCCCACGCACATTCGACATCAACGCTGCGGGCGATCTGGTGGCGGTCGGTGGGCAGACCACTTCGAATGTCGCGATAATTGCGCGGAACACGACATCCGGGCGGCTTGGGGACTTGGTTGCTTCTTTGGCGGTGGGGGCGAAAGGCGGGCCCAACAATGAGGATGGGCTGAGTGCGGTGATCTGGAACGACTGAGCTTGAGTGAAGGCACAGAGAGGTGGCTGGGTGTGAATGAGAAGTGCAGAGAGGCCAGGATGAAAAAGCGTGCGGATTGAAAAACCTCATGGGGAATTGTTATACAGGTATATGTTACAGCTGGAGAAGAAAAAATCCAAAAGTGAAATGCGACAAGAAGAAACTAGAATAGGGAAAGGGTATCCGTGAAAGAAGAGAAAACAAACGTAAAACAGAGTAGGAGACTATACATATCTACGACATCGCCCTTCAGGATTCGCCAAATGGATAGTTGAACTTCAGTAAGCCGTTCAGCCCGCCAACCCATCCGTCGTCCTCGTCGGCGCCGAGCCCGTCATCCGACGCAGACCCGGTCGGACGACCGCGCAGCACGCACGGCACGCCGCCGGTCCAAGTGAACCCGCCATCAGGCGCCGGCGTGCGCACAACCGCCTCGCCCTCAACCCGGATCTCCATGCCGACAGTAGCGCCGGTGCGGCGCTTCCCGTCGATGCTGACCTCGAGGTCGCCCATGCGGTTCTTGGCGCTGAGCTTGAGGCCGACGCGCGTGTCGAGCGGCAGCACGAGCGGGCGGAAGCTGAGGCTGCGCGGGCAGATGGGCGTGATCAGCAGCGACTTGACCAGCGGGTGCACGATGGCGCCGCCGGCGCTGAGGCTGTAGGCGGTCGACCCGGTCGGCGTGCTGATCAAGATGCCGTCGGCCACGGCTTCGGTTAGGAAGCGGCCGTTGATGTAGATGTCGAGGATCGCCAGGTGCGGGTGCTCGCCGCGGTGGATGAGCAGCTCGTTCACCGCGTGGAAGGAAGATTCGTTCTTCGAGAGGGAGTCCGGGTGGGCGTACTCCGCTGGGTCTTCGTAGCTGGGGACTAGCCGCGAGCTGATGTTCTGGCCGTCGGCGTTGTAGATTCCCACTTTGAGGCGGTGGCGGAGGATCATGCGGGGCGTGCGCTGGGATCCCATGCTTTTCCCGCGCACTTGCTCCCACGGCGAGGTGTCGAGGTTTGCGTCGCCGTCGGATTGGCGGCCTTCGGCAGCCGATCTGGGACTGGACATGGACGCCGCAATACGGGTATGTGGAGCAACCAGGTCCTGCACGGCGACATCGCTGCCGCTCATATACACATCCCGCCAGGCGCGCTTATGCTCCTCGAACTTCCACTCGCCGAGAAAGCCCAGCGACCCCATGCTGAACGACAGCACGGGCGGCACTGAAGCGTGCATGCTGAACAGGCGGGCCGCACGCAAGATAGTGCCATCGCCCCCGAGCGTGGTCACGATGTCGACTTTGCCGGGGAACACGGCGGGGTCGGCCGAGTACACGGGGAAGGCGAGCTTGTCGTGGATGTCGTGGGCGACGCGGCGCTCGAAGATGAGGTTGAGGCCGGGGTAGTTTGCGTGGATGTGGCGGGCGAACTCGAGCGCCGAGGCCATGACGTGCGGCGCATACAGCTTCGGGATGATGAGCACGTTTCGCGGCGGCTCAGGCCACAGTAGAGACACGAGCGACGACGATGAGCCGGGCTTGCCCTGTTTGTACAGTGGTTGGATGCGGCTGGGCAGGGCGGAGGCATCGCGGATTTCGCGGCGGCGTGCAGTGGCCGAAAAGTGTCGTAAGGATGGTCTAAATGGTAGCTGCAAACTTGAAGAAGGCCGTATTCGAGGCTTAACTGCATCGAGAGATCTGGATGCGCATCGCGTCGAGAAGCGAGCCGTGGGGTGGAGGCTCATTGTGTCGGAGTCGGTGATAGCGCGCGGGATCGATGGGAGGAGATTTGAATTGGGGGTTTGGGCATTATGATGTGTGTTGGAGCTGCAGCTGTGTATGTACTCAAGAACTGAGAGACAAAAGCACGCTCTCGGCAGAAATACACGGCGGACGGAAGACTGTGAATGCTTGTCGGGGATGCAAATCCAGATTCCGACGAAGCAGAGATTCTCGGCCGATTTCTTGAGCTAGTGACCATTAGGGTTTACGATCTGCAAATAGGGTTGCTTAGGGTTAGCGAATCATGCATAACGCGGTCTGTCTTGAAGCTTGAGATGCTCCATCCATCAAATATCGTACCTAACTCAAAGAATGTAATATTCTGTGAGTTTCACTTCCGCGGCTTGCGGCAGTAAAGAAAGACACAGTCCGGCGATCTCTAGTTGTCTCTCGAGCGTTCGTCGCGGATTCATCTCCACCGCTAGCATCCCTAACATGTATGTCTATGAACAGTCAAACACGAAGCTGTTAGGCGGTGGTCCAAGCTTTTGGGCCAGGCGTCTTGGCGGCATTTCAGACAAGTTCGGAAGCGTTATTTGGGGGTTGAAAAGAGCGAGGGCCGAAGGACAAGTCCTTGACATAGGTACTGCACAGGTACCGAGTGAGAAAAGCATGCGATCGGGGACTGACTGCCGAAAGTCAGACTTTGTAGGATCGGAGGAATATTCATTCTTAAACCGCTCGGTCGTATACATAGCAGATGGGGGCCTCAAAAAAAAAACCCCCGGTGTGCTATCGGGCGATGTGACAGTACAGTAGACGCAGCAAGCAGCTGGAGACGTGAAGCTGTCTCCACTCTCCGCCATCCTCCGCCGCACTTGCACATTCACATGCTCATTTCCGAGTCTTGGTGGAATCACATGAAGAGAACAGAACCTGAATGTACATAAGAGAATTCAGCAGGCTGGAGTTCAGTAGTAACTGTCCGAGGGGATACATAAGTATTCTTCGGAGTGACGGCCGGCGTCGCTTGTCCGCTGACCTGACCTGGAACCCCGCCTCAATCCTGTTCCTGATGGTTCCTTTGGCTGGTGGCTGGCCGGACCGCCTCTGTTGCCTGGATCGTTGTCGCTTTTTCTTTGCGGCTCTGTCTCTGGCTGAGATTGGAGAGGTCAGTGGAATGGACTGGACCGGCGTCTTGTGTTGTCAGAAGAGCAGATCTCGCGAGGATAGACACACACACACACACACACACACACACCAGTCTCGCTGCCACAAGATCGTTATCGTCGCCGCATTCCAGGCAGCGTCTTTGCCTGGCCACAATCGCCGGCTATCATTTTCTGACGGGTGGCACACACTTTTCGCCCACTCGGAAAATGAACTCCTGATTCCTAGGGTTCTGACATCATTTTCCTCGCTTGCGGGACTTTGAGCTCAAGCTTTTCGGCAACTCAACATGTGCCACTTTTTGAATTTGGTGTGGTAGCACTTGGATTGGAGCTTCACTTCACATTCCTTCACTTGACTTGAATCCACACCACCGACCCTGAATGGAGATTTGCTTCCTTTTTCTCCTTGTCGATCTCATAGATAGCAAGAGCCACACACCACTCGCACCTTCTTGGAGTGTTTTAGAACTTCCTTCTTCCTGATTCCACGGTCTCTCCTGCCTAGATCCAAAAGACCGGGCTTGTGCCTGAATCTCTCCTCTCTTTAAAAATATATCTGAACGGCCAAGGGTGCTTTGACTCTGACTCAAATCTAGACCTTTCCACATCTCGGTCAACAGACATACACACATCCAGCATTTGCTTGTCCTATATATTTTTGGCTGTCCGTCCTGTCATTTCCTCCGTTTGCTTCTTTATCCTTTTTCTCTCTGACCTGTGTGTGTGTGTGTGTGTGTGTTTGGACTCTGTGGCCTCATCCGTCTTTCTCTCTCTCTCGTCCGCCGAAACCCCCGGACCGCCACCAGCCACACCGGATCATCTCTTCCCACCACTTCTCGGCCTGTTCTCGCACACACTTCCATATCCGTACGGTGCTTCTCGCGTCTTTCTTCTTATTGGCGCAGCCCCTGCTGAGCCGCCCGCCGTGTTAGCTTCTCCATTCTTAATAGTGAGCGTCGCTCTGCTTCCTTCATCCCTGTTTTCTCAGTCGCCTTATCACGAAATATTGCCCCGAACCCCGCCTCGTTTGGATCCAACCCTAGCCCGGGCTGTGTGCGAGAGTGTGTCGGTGTGCCTGTGCTGCCTGTGCGAGTCGCTGTCAGCAGGCATTTTATGCGCTTCCTGTTCGCGGTTGCATCTTGAAAGGTATGGATACCTCGTCACATATATCCATCCAGCTAAGCCGAGCCAGGACTGGCGACCACAGCATCTCGACCATCTCTCATCTTTGGCCCCTCCACCCTTTTTCTCACTTCTCTTCATATTCCCGCGCCAGGCTGCAGCTCACCACTTTTTGAAGACGGAAAAAAAAGTGCCGCCTCTTCTGCCTGCATTTTCCTAGAACGCCTCCGTCCCCGGCTCCGATCTTGCTCTAACTCTCGCCCACAGGAAACAAACGGTTCCCTCGTTCCTCGTTAAAACTCCGCGAACTTCTGCTGCGACGGCCACTGATTCTATCCTCGTCCCATCCTACAAACCTTATCTACCAACTGTATCCCCTCTCCAGCATCTTCTAGTCGCATTGGATATTCAGTATTTTTTTTTGGTCTCTGTCCCTGCGCTCGCTCTCGTCATCGTTGCATGTAGCCTGCACCCCCTCGTCGTCGCTCCCTGCCTAATATCCCAGGCGGCCGGGCCAGATCGTCCGCCTCATCTCGGTCTGCACATCCGATATCGCAACCCCCCCTCTCTCCCCACAGCCCCGTCGAGTTTCACGTCACATCCCGCCCCATGGCCTCTCCTTCCGGCCTTTCCGGCTCCCCTGCCGCCAACGGCGCCGTCCCCACCCGGCCTGAGTCGCCCGATGTCCACCCCGCCGGCGAGATCCGGTACGGCCGGGCCATGCAATTTCTGCGCGGCCTGGCTCTCGCCGTCTACTTCTTTGTTGGCTGCACAGCGTATGGTTCCCCCTGCTTGTTGCACATGCCATACACTCTGCGTGCTGCTTGCACTACTGGCCCTTCCTATACAGTAGATACTAACAAAGGCGTGCCCTATCTTCTCCCACAGAATCCACATCACTCAAATCGTTGGAAGCCCCCTCTGGTGGTATGACAAAGAGATGTTCAAGAGCTACATGGCTCTCACCAAAGAGTCGTTCGCCCTGCTGGCCGTCAGCATCACCCAGTGGTGGGGTCCCACCGTTATCCGCATCAGCGGCGATGCCTCTGTCGCCGGCCAGATCGCCATGGGCCCCGATGGCCATGTCAAGTTTTCCTTCCCCGAGCGCATGGTGATGATGGCCAATCACCAGATCTACACCGACTGGCTTTACCTCTGGTGGGCTGGTTACGAGAACAACCCGCATATGCACGGGCATATTTACATCATCCTCAAGGAGTCGCTCAAGTACATCCCAGTCCTGGGAACCGGCATGATGTTCTACGACTTTATCTTCATGTCGCGCAAGATGGCTACTGACCAGCCGCGCATGGCCCACCGTCTTGCAAAGCTTTCCGAGAAGCGCGTCAGCCCCGAGGGCAAAGAATATCTCGATCCCATGTGGCTGTTGCTGTTTCCGGAAGGCACGAACATCTCGGACAACGGCCGAGTCCGATCGGCAAAGTGGGCTGAAACCATGGGATACAAAGACCCGGCGCATATCCTGCTGCCGCGGAGCACCGGAATCTACTTTTGTCTGACCCAGCTCAAGGATACCGTTGAATACGTCTACGACTGTACTGTTGCCTATGAAGGTGTTCCGTAAGTGCCTTTTTCCTTTCTACTCATCTCGCCTATTTCGAGACTCTTCTTCTACATGCGCCCATAGCTAGCTGTTGTTCCACGCGCTGCCGCACTTGTCGCGTGTAACTGTTCATCATCCGTGGATGACCCTGCTAACTCTCCATCGCTGACCCAACTTGCAGGCGCGGCAAGTACGGCGAGAACTACTTCACGCTGTCCAGTACCTACTTCCAGGGGCGGCCGCCAAAGTCCGTCAACTTTCACTGGCGTCGCTTCCGTGTCGCCGACATCCCGCTCGGCACGCAAGAAGAGTTCGACACCTGGCTGCGCGAGCGCTGGTACGAGAAGGATGCCTACCTCGAGGAGTATCTGACGAACGGCCGCCTGCCGGCGCTGCCGGTCCCTTCGGAAAAGTCGAAGAGCGCTGCTGCTGCTGATGGATACATCGAGACCACGGTTCGCACGAGAAGCCCGCTTGAGATCATCAAGGTGTACCAGATTGTCATCGCCCTGTACCTCATCTACCGCTTGTTTTGGATAGTCTTCTCTCGCTAGGCGGGTACTCGGGGCTCGGCGGTTGTCTCCTGAAAGGCTCATGCCTTCCTCGACTGCCGATACATCTGCCCGTGTCCATCCTCTCAACTCACCTCTCTCTTTTCCAACACGCCTTCTGGGGTTTCAAGGTTATTCGGCATCGCTCGGCGCGTTTCTAGCTTTCACTTCATGCTTTTTGCATGGTTATATGCATGGAGCTATGACGGTATTTCACTTCATTGGCACTCGTCCAAGTCTTCCTTTCATGCCCTTCGGATCACACATACCTCCCCAGCGACCGACATAGCCAACCCCCCCTTCTGCGTGCAGACATACCCCGACGCAGCAGCACCTCCTACGAGAATGCCAAACCCGGACGCGATGGCGGTTTCGATATTCAGCTTAATGTCTGAAGCTTGTGGATGTACTCATCGGGCTTCGCGTTCCGAGTTTCTTCTTAACTCTCTTGCTCCCTTCTTTCCTCGTTTTCCTTCTCTTTCTGGTTATATTATTGCTTTTGGTGTTGGATTTCTCGTAGTATTGATAGACATGATATCTTTTTTTGGTCCGAAGGTGGTTAGCACGGTTTGGGAGATGCTTCTTGGTTACAGTCAGTGTAGCGATGCACATGGTTTTTATTGAATCATTATAGTATAAACGTTCAGAATATGTAACAAGTGAATGTCAGTATGGTTATATAGGGAGGAACCAGAGTTTTTTTACGTGAATCCAGCAGCGTATGTATGCTGATGCAGACATAACTCGTGCGCGCACTTCATGGTGCCCACTTCCACATGTTCCAATCAACTAGCGACTCGAACTAAAAGGTGACGGCGACACCCGTCCGCGAGCTTTCAATGATGCCTTCGATGATACGCAGAACATTGCCCGCCTGCGAAGCGGTAACAGGGATGTCCTCCTCGCGGCCAGACCGAATAGCCTTCGCCAGGCCCTCAAACAGCGGGGTGTACGTCTCAGGCTCGACGATGGGGTACTCCTTCTCGACAAACGACCCGTCCTCGGCCACCAAGCACAGCACGCCCGGCGCCGAGCCGTGGCCGAACTGCGGATCGGTCGGGGTCATGCCGTGGCGCAGCTGGTCCTCCTGGGGATCCAAGCCAGTGGTGCGAAAGCTGCCCTTCGTGCCGCGCACCCAGAAGCGCGGCTGGCGCGCCTCCACGCTCATCACGCTGGCGCGCACCAGCACGACAAGGCCGTCGGCATACGTCAGCTGCGCAGTGACGCTGTCCGCGTCGTCCGTGGCGCCCATGCGGCCGTCGCGCAGGTTCAGCAGCGTGCCGTGCACGCGCGCTGGCATGCCGAACAGCACATACGCCTGGTCGATCAGGTGCGTGCCGAGATCGAACAGCGGGCCGCCGCCGGCCGCCAGGCCCAGCCCGCCCTTCCAGGTGGTCGGGCGGGTGGGGCGGAAGCGGTCGAAGTGGGTGTTGAACTCGACGATGCGGTCGCCGAGCGTGTGTTGCGCGAGCAGCGCGCGCACGGTGAGGAAGTCGGCGTCCCAGCGGCGGTTCTGGTACACGCACAGCACGCGCGCATGCTTGCGTGCGAGGGCCGCAAGCTGCGCGGCCTGGGCGGCGGTCGGCACGAAGGGTTTCTCAACGAGCACGTGTTTGCCGGCGGTGAGCGCGGCGGCCGCGAGGTCGAAGTGCGTGTTGGGCGGGGTGGTCACGATCACCAGCACGACGGCGGGGTCGGCGAGCAGCGCGTCCGTGGTGGTGTAGTGGGCCACGTCCGGGTGGTCGGCGGGGGCGGACGACGCGGCCGAGGGGGTGCGCTGGACGATGGCGTGCAGGGCGAAGGAGGGGGAGTTGAGGATGAAGGGGATGTGGAAGACCTTTGCGGACAGGCTGGGGGAGTGGTGTTAGTTACGGGTCTGGGAGATGAAAGCAGCCGTCGTCGTATAGAGGGAAGAGATAAGAGCTTACCCGTAGCCGATCACTCCGACTTGGATGAGTTCGGGAGACGCCATTTTGGAGGTATTCTGAGCTGAAGTGAGGTTAGAGAAACCCGTATAAGATGCAGAAACGAAGTGAAGAGGGGTCGCAGAAAAAAAGAAGCGTAGGGCGGGCGGGCTGGACTTGATATAAGCCGAAAGCGAAACGCAGAGGAACAGGGAAACCGGGACTCTTCACGAACAAAAGAAAAGAAGAAGAAAAACTATCTCTACAAGAGGAATACGGAACTTACTCAAGACGCCCGGGAAAAAGAGATTATTCGATTCTGTTTGTCCGAAAGAGAAAAAAAGAAAGCATACGAGAAGTGGGATGTCCTCTTTTGTAGCGGGGCCAGCCAAACGGGCCGAAATGTGGTCCCGGACATGATGACGGCATTGGCGAATCTGGAATATGGGGCCGGCCGGAGATGGACGCCTATTTGCGGCATAAGCCCAGCGGGAAATCTAGCTTGCACGGAGGAGTTCTCGCGGAATCTGTAGAGGGGGACGGAGAATCTGAGCCGGGACTGGTTGCAACATCACGGCGAGCAGTGCTTAAGCTGCGTATACAAGTCAAGTACATCATTTACATATCCAGTCCGTGAAACTCTTATCTGTGATATCGACCATCAATACATCATAACCCTTCATTCATTATATGTACAAACTAGGCAAACCGAAAACAAACCGACACCAGCCAGTAGTCCGAGCTGAAAACAGAGATATCCACGCATCAAAATAGAGTCAGAAACGCCGCCCGGCACCCCTCCGGCCGGAAATTAGATCGACAGCCTGGCAAAATCTCTGCTACCACCCCCTCCCCCCCTATCTCGTCAGCTTCCTTGCCGGGACAGGGCCTTGCGTGCTAGAAAAGCTGGACCGGCGTGTCGGCCGCGACGCCGCCTCGGGGTCGATTTCCACCGACACCGACGTCGTGGTCTCGCACTGGATCGCCATGCCCATGATCTCGCCGCGCCCCATGCCAAACCCGCGCACCGACTCGGAGCTTGCGCTGTTCGGCCCATGCTTCAGTCCCG
>LNGL01000006.1:422488-491440 GCA_001510565.1 Knoxdaviesia proteae
TCTTCGGGTCTCGATCCAATATCGCAATAAAAGCAAGGCGGCGAGAAAGCTCTCGTCTTGGCAAATCTCAGGCTCGGTGACCAATACCAACATTGCACCCCAGCATCAATCCACTTCTCCGACCGCCAGTATGAACACTACATAGTGTATACCGTGGATTATACATACAAAACACTCTCCGTGCCTCTTCGTCCCTGGCCGGGGTATCACTATCATCCACAACTCACAGGGTCTTTCTTGGTCGGTGTTGTTGATGCGCACCCCCCTTGTTCACCTCATCTGCTCATCTCGACCGGCGGTGCCTCTTGCTTTTCCCACTAACACAAAGTTCCATCGCCGCCCTCTGCGTCTCGGAAACTTGGAACGTGCACGTTGTGTGCTGTGTATGTTCACCGTACCGTAGCATTTACACCTGGCCCAGACATCAATCTTGGCCCAGAAAGGGGGGCAACGGCTGCAACACTTCGCAAGCTGCTTCTAGTTGCCCTTCCTTGTCTTCGATGCGGAGCTTCCGCTGCAACTGTCTCTCTGTTTATCTCTGGTAACCGGGCTGGCCTGATATCGTATGTATTGTGTTGTATCCATCTCCTGGCACCGCACTCTGCTCGATTATATATAGCTGACGTCGTCCCCCGCCACAGCTAGGAATCACCGCCGACCCGCGTTCCTTTTCTGAAGGCCCAACCCGCATTATCTCGTTCTGCCGGTGCCGCTGTTGGTCTTTTGTCTCTCTCAAAGTCTTGCCTGTCGTTATTGTCCGGTGGCTTTTCCCAACTTTGGAGGTTCTGTTCCTGTCACTCTCCCATACACGTTCGTTCGTTTGTTTCTGTGACTTTCCTTTCACTTTCGTTTATTCGAAATCGTTTGGACAAATCCCACAACCTTCCCAACAAAGCTCCCTTCGTCAATATGAGACAATCCATCCGGGTCGCTGCCATTGCCGGCCTTGCTGCCGTTGCGGCTGCCGACGATGTGCTGTACAGCTCGCGCATGCTTAAGCGCGAGTATGATGCCGAGGGCCACTTCAATATGTGTAAGTCCAGTCTCCTCTTCCACACTGCTGTTTGCATCAATGTCCCACTGTGTGTACATGTACACACCACATTACCCATATACACACCAAAATATATCCAGAATACTATGTATACGACTCCACATACATACCTACCACCACTTCACGCACACCTGCTAACCCACCACTCTCTAGCCTTCTTCCACGTCAACGATGTGCACGCCCATCTCGACCAGTTCTCGTCCTCGGGAACTGACTGCACAAACCCCTCGCGTGGTTGCTACGGCGGCTACGCCCGCATCAAGCATGTCATCGATACCCTGCGCCCGCAGTACGAGGACAGCTTGTGGCTCAACGCCGGTGATGAGTTCCAGGGCACCCTCTTCTACTCCTTCTACAAGGGCGAGAAGATTGCCGAGACCATCAACCAGCTCGGCTTCGACGCCATGACCATCGGCAACCACGAGTTCGACGGTGGTGATGATGCGCTTGGCGACTTCTTCCTGAACCTGACCTTCCCCGTCATCTCCGCCAACATCATCTCCGACAACCCGAAGCTCAACAAGACCATCAAGCCCTTCCACATCTACGAGAAGCAGCAGATCGCCGTCATCGGCTGCACCACCGTCGACACCCGCGGCATCTCCAGCCCCGGCGACGGCACCCTGTTCCTCGACGTCGTGGAGTCCGTCCAGAACACCATCGACCACATCCGCGCCACCACCGACATCACCCGCATTGTCGCCCTCACCCACATCGGCTACGAGGAGGACCAGCGCCTGGCTGCCTCCACCACCGGCCTGTCGCTGATCATGGGTGGCCACAGCCACACCCCCCTCGGCGACATCCCTGACTCGCAGGGCAAGTACCCCACCATTGTCGAGAACAAGGCCGGCGACGAAGTCTTCATCGTCACCGCCTACCGCTGGGGCGAGTACGTCGGCTACATCGACGTGGCCTTTGACGACGCCGGCAAGATCCTCAGCTACCACGGCGCCCCCATCCACATCGACAACACCACCGCCTTCGACGAGGACCTCCAGGCCCAGATCCTGGCGTGGCGCGCCCCCTTTGAGGAGTTCGCCGCCGAGGTCATCGGCTACTCCAACGTCGTGCTTGACCAGTCCATCTGCCAGCAGGGCGAGTGCGTGCTCGGCAACTACATGACCGATGCCATGCTCGACTACCGCCAGTCCATTGCCCCCGCCAATGCCCAGCCCGACTTTGCCCTGATCAACTCCGGTGGCATCCGTGCCACCATTGACGAGGGCGACATCACCCGCGGCGAGGTCCTGACTGCCTTCCCCTTCGGCAACACCATCGTCGAGCTCACCTTCACCGGCGCCGACCTGTGGAAGGTGCTCGAGGGCGCCGTCAGCCGCTGGAACCAGTTCAACGACAAGGCCACCACCTCGTGGTTCCAGGTCAGCAAGGGCATTGTCATTGAGTACAACCCGGCCCAGGCCAACGGCACCCGCCTGGTGTCCGTCACCATTGGCGGCGCGCCGCTTGATGAGACCAAGACCTACCGCGTCGTAACTCTCGATTTCCTTGCCGGTGGCGGTGATAACATCTTCATTTCCACCAAGGACTTCGTCACCCTGGACACCCAGGATGAGGTGCTCTCGCGCTACATCCTGAAGACCAGCCCCGTCACCATTGGCATTGAGGGCCGTATCCTGGCTGTTGATGGCACCACCCCCACCACCACCACCATTGCCGGAACTGCCACCAGCACTTCCACTTCTACCTCCACCTCCACCTCGGCCTCTCCCTCGGCCACTGGTACTACCACCACTGCCGGAACTGCCACCAGCACTTCCATTTCTATGTCCACCTCCACCTCGGCCTCTCCCTCGGCCACTGGTACCACCACCACTGAGGAGCCCCTCGAGTGCGACGAGCCCACCACCACCGAGACCGACACCGTCCCGGAGATGACCGCCACCACCACCATCGAGACCACTGTCACCGAGACCGACTGCCCCGAAGATGATGCTACCACCACCACCACTGCGCCGACCACTACCGACTGCCCGGAGGACGCCACCACCACCATCGAGACCACTGTCACTGAGACCGACTGCCCCGAGTCGTCCCAGACCCTCACCACCAGCGTCACCAGCTCGACCTCGTGCCCCCCTGAGGAAGAGACCCCCTCCGGCTCGCCCACCGCCAAGCCCCCCACCACAACCCCCTCTGGCAAGCCCACCGCCGGCTCGTCGACCGGCTCGCCCTCCGGCAGCCCGACCGTCAAGCCCAGCGACTCGTCCAGCAGCGCCTCGGCCCCCGGCACCGGCAGCCCCGTGGTGCCGACCGCCACCCCCACTCCCACCCCCACCTTCCTTCCGGGCGCTGCTGGCGCCATCACCGCCCCCATGGTCGGTGCCCTGCTTGCCGGCGCTGCGGCGGTTGTCTTTGCGCTGTAAAGCAGTCGATCTGAATGGTTTCCCCGGTTTCCTTCTGTTGCAGTGGATATGATAGTACGACAATATTCTAAAAAGATTAATAGTAATGTATCATGTACATCTAGTGTGTGTTCGCGTCTGATCTAAATATATATATATATCCCCAAGGGGGGTGTGTTCTGGCGGGTTCTATGCCGTCTGTCTAGAACGGCCCCCCTTTGTTCTTATTTGTTGTTCCGCTTGTTCGTATAAGAATTGTGATTTTAAGACGCTTGTATCCAACGCAAGCAGACATGTGTCGATATACATCCAGCCCTACGTGCAGACTACTTCCACATCCGCCAAATTATCTAGACGAAAGAGGGGAGAGAAGATAGTGTGGGTCTTATTAACCCCCTTCATAATGTTCTCACCATGTTTAGTCTCCTCTCAACGTGCTTGATGTTTTGGCCCGGCCCTACCTAAACGCGCTCCTTACCGAGCTGTATTGCTGTTTTCGAATAGCTCCGTCTGTAAACAGGTCCTGGATCGGCCGCGGTCTAGACGCGGCCATGTCGGAGTCGGATGAAGTCTGCGTACACAACTCCCAACAAAAAGGGCAACAACCACTAGATAGTTATGTTCGGAGAAAGATTTTCACTTGCCCGGCCCTATTTCTCCTCATGAAAAGTGCAGCACCCCGGAAGCCGATACGGGTGCAAGAGGGGAGAGAGAGAAGGAAAAGAGGGGCCCATGAGTGCTTTCGGCGGTTATTGCGACGGCCATATACTCGTACTTTGGGCCGGGACGGTCGTGCCAGAGCTTAAAAGGCCGGCGTTGTCGCCCCTCCTGCACTCTCTTTCCCCTTCCCTTATCTCTTCTCTTTATGTTTCCCTTGTTCAATATATGTTCACTTCCACTCGTTTACACCCCCTTATTTTACCCAACACTTCTTGCTTGTAGCTCAACACCATGCAGCTCATCGCGACCCTCGCCACGCTCAGCGCGGCGGTCGTCGCCGCGAACGCCCAGGCCGGCGTGGCGTACCTGCCGACGGCGCTGTACTCGTGCAGCGGCGACGCGCAGGTGTGCGTCGACAAGGTGGTCCTGCGGTCGGAGTGCCACCAGGGCGACTGGCGGTGTATCTGCAAGCCCGAGCAGTTCAAGACGCTTGTTAGCGATATCCACTACTGCTTCTTCCGCAAGTGCATCAAGTCGGAGGCTGGTGAGTTGTTTCCCTTCTGTCTTTATCTCTCGTCGTCGGGGCCAGCCAGGTCAACTCGTCGTTCTAGTGTCATAATGAAGTGAAGTGTACTGACTGCTGGTGCTCTGCAGGATCTGCTGGCTTCGAGCTCGAGACCTTGTGCAATGCGTACAACGCCAACGGCACCACCGCGCGCCGCGTGAAGTGCCCCGACCCCAGCGGCACCGCTACCGGCACCGGCACCGGCCCGGGCACCGCTCCTGGCACTGCTCCCGGAACCGCCCCTGGTACTGGCACCGGCTCAACTGGCTGGCCCGCGCCGACGTCGACCGCGCTCCACTACCACAGCGCTGGTCAGTTCAGACGCTTCGTTGTTGTTAACGGTACTGCTACCGGCCCCACGGGTCCGACCGGCACCGCTTCGGTTCCCATCGTGACTTCTTCGACCACGGACACTACATGTAAGTTGCTCATACCCCCTTCCCCCTATCCTTCTCCACGCAGTCTTGATGTCCTGCTCTAACACACACCCAACCGTGCCGTAACATAGCTGGCGATATTGTCGCGAACCACACCAGCACTACTAGCACCGGTACTAGCACTGACGCCCCTATCGGCACCGCCACGCACCCGATATACGTCCACCCTACTGCTGTCCCTGGTCGCCACGATGACATGTTCGGCCGCTTCAACCGCCATGGCGCCGATTCCCCGCCAGTGTTCCCCGTCCCCGGCGGCAACTTCACTGCCAACATCACCTTTACCAACACCGTCTACCCCGGTCCCACCGGTGGCATGGGTTCGGGCACCGGCTACCCGATTCCGACCAGCGAGCCCGACTCCCCGCTGCGCTTCGCCCCCAGCCACTTCGCCGCCGCCCAGAATACCACCACCACCAAGACCGGCACCAAGCTCACCACCTCCAAGACCAAGACCTTCCACCCGACTGGCACTGGCACTGGCGTGCACCCCACCGGCACCGGCTGGATGCACAGACGCCAGGCGTCCAGCGCCGCCGCCGCGGCCTCCGGCACCGCGGCCTCCGGTTCCGGCCCTGCGCTGATCCCGCTGAGCAACCAGACCGGCGGCGTGGTCCCCGGTGGCTCCCACAGCACCGGCGGAGTCGTCGTGCCTGCCCCGTCCGCGTCGGCGCCGTTCAGCGTGTCCTCGGCGTCTCACAGCGCCACCCACCCATCGGCACCGTCGGCCACCGCCTCGACCGTCCCTGGCGCCGCGTCGTCCAGCATGGTTCTGAGCATGAGCACCGTGGCCGGTGCGCTGTTCGCCGTCATGGCTCTTCTAGCGTTCTAAGTATAGACTTGCTTGCATCACGACAAAAAAGAATTTAGAGAACTTAGAAATGATGACAACTACATATAGACTTGAGGAAGAGGGGGTTTAGGCTGGGCTTTTGGGATACACTTTTAAAATGGGTAATTTCAAAAGTTTGGAGGGGATACTAAGACAGGCGTTGTTGCTTTTGCTTTCACTCCCAAAGATGGTCAAGTTGGATTCTAGTCTAAACTTCCATAAAATGTTTAATTTGATACTGGGTATATGAAAAATAATAAAGCACAGCTATCTGGGGGAATATCCTCTGTGACGCCGGTAAAATGTCAAGTGCCAGCTTGCAACCTCTCGCACTTCCTGAATCGCCCAACTTACTGATCATCATTCATTCACCCGTCGCCCAGTCACAGCAGCAACAGCCAGTGTCTCAACACGGCCAGCGTACAACTTCATCATGTGGCACGCGGGGTCTCCCCAAACCAGACCCCGCAGCTCGTTATCGGACGTCAGTTGTGCCACCACCCCCTCGTTCAGGCGCTCGGCGATGTTCTTGCCCGCCATCGACGCTTCGCGGCCCTTTCCGGATCGCAGAACGACGATTGTGCCCGCATTGCTGAGGGAGCACTCGGGAACCGGCCAAACATGGGGGATTTTCCGCGGGGGATCTGACCGTTTAGACGACGATTCGTGCTTAGATTTCGTGTGGCTGGCGTCAGGAGCCGGCGCGCTAAATAGGTCCAGTAGGCTCTTCATGTACCCGGAGTCGGCTCGCACGACGGGGTCGCCCTCGTTCACGAAACTGAGAAACATGCTTTTCGACAGTCCGGGTCGCTCGGGCCGTGACAGCGGTAAAAGCGAGACTGGCGGAGTTCCGAAGGTCACACAGTGCACGCGCTTGAAGAAGCCGGTAAGCGTCCTGAGTTCGGATTCCGACTCGCGGTTCTGAGACAGCATGTGGCTGTACAGCAGGGATGCCACAGCACCTCCCGCGCTGTGCCCGGTGATCAGCAGGGAGTAGGAGCTGCGATCCGGGTTTTCCTCGAGAATTTGGCGGAGCCGCGCAGCAATCGGCTTCGTCATGCGCTTGGCAACGTTTAAAAAGCCGGCGTGACACAGATTGCCGGGGTCGTCCTTTCCAGAGCGTTAGTCACGGGCGTCCACCTCGGTTCAGGACTAAGCGAAGGGACTTACCAGAAACCCCGCTGGAGATGCTGGCTCCATGTTCAGGTTGACACACCAATCCATGAACGACGATGAGCCCCGGATTGCAAAAACGACCACATTCATGTCGTCCATGGACACGGATTTCATACACATGGCCTTCGATCCCGTCTTCCAGTCCGCGCTGATATACGCGTCCAGCTCGCCGCCTTGCGGAACTTCATACACTCTCTCGGAGTACCGTGCAGCAAGGCAGATGAGCGGCCAGGACGGCATGTAGCTATCCGTCACACCCCAACGTTAGCAAACACGCAATCTCACGCAGTTTCGGAGAGGGGACAAGCAAACATACACTTTAAGAGCCGGTAATCGCAGCGGCAGTCGTGAATTCGCGTACATCTGGACTTTGGCAGCATACAGTTCCTGCCATATCGACCACGAAGACGTATCCTCGGTCGCTTTGGTGCGCAGACTGGGCTCCGACGGATATTTGGCCTGGCTGGGGCGGCTCTGGCCCTTTGACCCTGACAAGTTCAAGTTCCCCCGAGAGGTCTGTAATGAGCTGGGGGACGGCTCGTGGGCCGGCGATGGACGCTGCGGTGCGCCGCCGTTATTCTGGTGAGGGCGGTACGACGAGGGAGGTTGACTTGGTGCTTTGCTGCTGGGGTGGCTTCCTCCAGATATGCCGACATCACGATCTATTTGGGTCAAAACGTCGTAGAATCGATTCGCAAGCTGATCGCACACTCGTGTTGTCGACGACGCCTGCGGTATATCCCCCAAATATGGCGACATGGACGTCAGAGCCGCATTGGCCATGGAGTCTCCGATCCGGGTCATTATCCGAGTTGAGCATGGCTGGGTCTGAGACCCCGAAGCAGGATCGTGGTGTGGCCATGTTCGAGACCCCGAGAGACTATCTATGCCACCTCCAGGGCCATATTGATGTCTCTGTGGGTGTATCTGTGGGTGTATCTGTGGGTAGGTTTCCCGGCGGGGGATCACGGAAGTTTGGTAGGCCGGCGCTTGTTGCGGTGTCGGCGAAGCAAACGGCGGTTGCATTTGCGGCGGGGACGGCCACTGGCGGTAGGGATCGTGGGGCCTGTTCATGGCGTCGGCATCGTCGATGCGCCGATAAGTTTCTGGTGTCGTCTCTTCATCCACGGTCTTCGGATTTGTTCTCATAGAGATTAATCAAGCACACCGGCTCTTTGCAAATTCGGAATGTTTTTTGTCACACTCCCAAGGGGCACCGGTTGGTTCCAATACGAGTGATGGTATCAGCTGATAGGTTTCCCGAGCCGTCCAATCAACTCAGGCAAACTCCAACATCCACCTCCATACAGGAGGGAACCTATCCTATCTGGGTCGGGATGCAGACTCCACCCGCCCAAACGGTAGTTTGTTGTCTCTTTTTCTGTTTTGTTTTTCAGCCCCAGCCTACCCTAGCATATCTCTGTTACAATTCGGGGAGCTCCTGGTCCCAGGAGCTGTAAAAGTCACGGCGTCGCGTGTCCAACCCTTGCAGCCCGAGTAGTACATCTTTCGCCAATCACAGTGACAAGCCGAGGCTTGTGTGTTTTCACGATCGAGACTTAAGGCAATCTGCCTACACGAGATAAGCATAAAGTAAAAATTGAAAGTTTCAATATCTATCTCCGGCGATGTCAAGCTGTTGTTCCCGTGTTTGGTTTCAACACATAAAACCTACTACATCCATCAGCGCCACTTTCTCACGGAAGCTGGATCAGAGACAGGTTGGCATCGAGGTAGAACCACTGGTCATACTTGGCCGGCTTCATGGCCGCGGGCTTGATGTCGGACTCGGCGGGGATGTTGAACTTGTAGGTCGACGAGCACTTGCTCACATAGCTCGTGTGGACATCCGGGCGGGAAGTCTGGTTATAGTTGATCGAGCCGGAGTCGACCTTGCCGCCGATGAGCTCCTCCCAGAACTCGTGGCTCTCCTCGAGGATGCCCTCAATCGTGGCCACGCTCTGGTAGGTCCCGCCGATGATCGGGATGACGCCGTCGCCGCGCGCAACCTTGTAATACTGTTTTGCAAATGTTTGCATCGTCAGCAAGCTGTAGATAGACGGGGCTGCTTCATTCTGGAATTTCTGGCGTGGAAACTTACAGTGAACCAGTCCCGGAAAGACTTGGTCAGGCCAGGGCGATACTTCTCAACATCCTCGTAGGCTGTAATTTTTGGTCAGTAATTGAAAAACTCCAGAATCACAATGCGAGGAAGACTTACAGTTGACAAGCGGCGCCAAGGGATCGTTGACATCGATTCCGATAATCTTCCAGTCGGTCTCACCACCCTGCGCGAATCAGTAGGGTTAGGGTTGTTCGCACAATGTTTTTGTAGCCAGGTTCACATACATCGTTAGGGGCGATTCCGCCAAGAATCTTGACCTGTTTAACCTGTCCAGTGTAGCCAGGGCTGTGAAAATATTACGTTAAATTATATTGTGCGGTAGCCAGTTTTCATGTGGTTCAACATACTCAAGACCAATGTCGAACAAATCAATCGGATCGTTGTCACCCGGGAATCCGGTGAACTCATGGTCGATGTTAGGGCTCTCCCAGGTCTGGGGGATCGATCCGTACAGGAACGGGTAGGACTTATGAGGCCAGACGCTCTCAACGAATCGAGGGGCACCCTGTCGTACATCGTGGAAGATCGGATCTATGAAAACTGTTAGCGTCTTACACCCGAACCAATCCTCACATACGACTGAAACATACTCAGAGGCTCCTGTCTCCGGATTTCAATCTTGCCATCGGTCCAACGAGGAATCTCAACAACAAAGTTGATGATCGACTTGTTGGCGCTGTCCGGCCAGAGAGGCACATCGTGCCAGAAGGAGATCGGATCGCCGTCCTTCTCAAGCCACATTCTCCAGTCCTATTCAACTGCACATTAGCCCGGTATTAACAACAACAATAAGGACGAGCGCCTTCGGTCTGCGTACAAGCGTGTTGCGCGCTCCAACCTCTCTTAGAGACAGAGAGTCGTAGTTGAAGGCGGCGTTGCGTCTCAGGGTCGACGCAACGACCGCGGGAATCACGGCGAGGGCGGCAAGAGAGTACTTCATGATGGATTGGGCAAGAGAGCAGGAACCGAAGAAGGTGAAGTTAAGATTCACAGAGAAGGCTGGAATCCATCTTCCCTCTGGAGAGAATCAATGCCATGGAGATGCAGGCAGATCAGTCTTATATACGCAGCAGTTGAGATAATTACACGCAGCTCGACCAGGTTCTGTTGGGTTCAAGTCAATAATTCGTGCCGATGCCAAGATCAGGGTGCTCTTAAAGGCTGAGGAAAGAAGTCATCTCGAGCCCATTATTGATTCGGTCAGCGTCCATCTAGTACAGATGCAGTTGGTATCACGGATTAACCCTTGATCTCATCATTGCCAAGATCTAAACACAACGCTGATCCCATTCGCAATGGGTATTCGGAAAGGAAACTACTCAGATATACCCAATCGAACGAAACAGTGTAGCACGTGTATACCGTTTGTAGGCTTCCTCCCCGCATTTCTTGTTCCAGGGTCAATTCACCCAACCTTTTTACCAGTGGTGCGAGATGCCAAGATCGTTCGGTGAACTGAAAGAGAAAGTTAACCTTGCTTGTAGGAAAATAAGCCGCTTTGCTGAGATAGAACGAGAAAACTCAATAGTTAGTTAGCTGTCGATGCCAAGGCAATTTTTATCGCATCCCATTTTTCGAGAACGTGTATCGCGTTGCATCGGTTGACCAATTCAGGTACGGTGTTCATGAGAACATCTAGCCTACCAGTACCAGTTTACCCTGAGTAGTTCTGTGTTAGCTGTGTCCATCCCAGGAACGTGTCTCGGGGCCTTTGGAGGGAGGAAAAATCTTGGGTTCGTCTTGGCACCACTGAAATTTCCGGACGAACCCCTCCAGGCACAGACTCACACACCCACACCCGTTTCTACCATCGCACGCTTCGGACTTGCACGAGAAATCTTCTCAAGCGCTGCGGTGGCAGTCACACGCGAGTACTTGTGCCGGGCGGGATGAATATCATTTCTATCTATGGAGCGAGAACGAAGTACATGTCCATTCAGATTCCACACAATTCTACGAGATGACTTGTACCATATCCACAAAGCAGTGTTCAATGCGTAATGCTCAGTATTTAATGCCAAAAATGTCCAGCTATGTCTCAAAAGCATTTCCAACGCCAGGCCAACATCCTCGGCCGCAATACACGAATCCAGCCATCTATTGGGTATAATTATGGATCTGAGATATACATATTTGGCATGATACGCCATTTTCAAGCAATTCGTGCTCTTTTCAAAAAGGGGGTTTTATGGCACCGAGAAAAGAGAACGGGAGAACCAACGGTTTCCCAGGCAGGGCTCCGGTTGACCACAGGATTTCAAAATTTCCTGAATCGCTGCCCAGGGCCAGCTTTTCATTTCTCCTCTCGGTAAGACAAGGGTGCTTGTGATTGACCTATCTGTCTTTTTTCAAGTCTTGCGAGAAGTGTTTAGGCGAGGGTTCTGCCGTTTCCACCGTCCAGGCCGAACAGAGAGATCAGGGCGTTGGGGCTCAGGTGAGATAGAGCGCTGGCCATGGCAGCCGGAGTAATGCCAGCAAAGCCGCCAAAGCCACCAAAGCCGCCGAGGGTAGCTCCAGTAGTGGCTCCTCCGGGAGTAGCTCCTCCCGTGGTAGCATCCTGGGCGCTCAGCTGGAGAGAGTTGGTCTGGCCCAGAGTGTTCTGGGGGAAGCGGGCATTGAAGCCAATGACATCTCTGGCCTTGGCGAAGGTCGCGGCGGTGACGGCAAGTCTCTGGTTCGAAACAAGCCAGTTAACGCCCTCGCTGCAAGGGGGTGTAGTGAGAGATCCAGAGTACCTATTTAGGGGTGTCCACAGTTAGCCAAGCTCACCAAGACAGAAGGGTAAGAAGCAGAAAGAAAGAAAAAAAACTATATAAGAGTCAGGTGTCCCGTCACTTACGACTGAAGAGTGGCTCCCTTGAGGATGTCGACAATCTCCGACATGACCAGAGGCTGGGTGGTGGTCTTGGTTCCCGGAGTGGCAATTTCACCAACGCTGCTCAGGACAGTCTCGAGGACGGTGGTAGCTCCCGTGGCGGCGCTGGACACACCAGCACGCTTGCGCAGAGCATCGCGGCCGATGTGCTTCGACTCCGAACGGCGGGCGGCGGCACCGGCACTGGCAATCTCAATGTACTGGCCGATGACGGCAATCTGTCCCTGGGCGCTCTCCCAGACCATGTGCATCTCCATAGCCACGCTAGTGCTGTTGTCGAGATGCTCCGACGGGAGATGGAAGTGGAATTGCTGGAGCTCAAAAGTGCCCACGCCGGGGATGGTCATGGATCCGGCTTTCTCGGCAACAACCTCAACCGTAGTGCCCAGGTTCTCGAACTGGGCTCCCTGAGGGAAGTCATTCACCTCCAGGCTAAGCGATGAGCCGGCAACGTTGGGGAACAGGCCCTCAACCATATCGATGGGGGACTGGCGGGTGCCGACAGCGCACGCAGTGTTGGCGATCGGATCGAGAGACAGCCAGTTGGTAGGGCCCTGTAAAAAGTCCAAATTGTAATTAGCGACATCGTCGTCTTGGCATCAGATACTTGGAATTTTGTAGATTAGATGTTAGTTAGACATACAGTGACACCGCTGTATCCAAAATTTCCGATTGGCACCTCTCCCTCAGCTCTGGGGTGGACAGAGGTTCCGTAGGCACAAGAAGCAGTGGCACGAGCCACAAGTCCAGCCGAAGCCAAGATGTAAAGAGTGTTCGAGATCATTTTGAATACAAGAAAATTAAATGATAGCTAGAGAGTTCAACGGTTTATACAATAAGAATTATGACAAATGAAACGACTGGCGAACTTGGCGAAAAGAATGGGCAAAAATGGTAAGGAATAGTGGTAAGAAAAAAAATTGACAAAAGCAGCGCTGCTGTGTAGGCCGACCGGGGCAGAAACGAATCTCAGATCCAGCTGGTAGAAACAGAAAAAAGAAGCGAAGTTGGAGAGAGAAGTGTGAATCTCGAAGCGTGATGACAAGAAAAGAGTAGAAGGTGCCGAGTCTCATGAAAAGGTCTAGACAGAAAAAGAGAGCGAACCGGACCACATCTTATACTGCCAAGTGGTGCCAAGTTGCTTGGACTAAACACAGAATACTTTCCTCAGTCAAAGAGGAAGTCATAGCAGAACGACATGGGTCCGGCGGAGTGGGAGGCACTGGAAAGGGTAGATGGTCGCCTACATCCACCTTCTCCTGTGATATCCCGGTCTGTGAAGCGCACCGCATGGACTTGGGACGGGGGTCGCGGAGGTGAAACCGGTACTGCTGGGGTGAGTTGCGGGCGTCCCGAGGATCTCTACGAGGAAAGACGACGCGACAGGAAACCTGGTAGCGGAAACCGAAGCGATGAGTGGGAGAACAAGAAAGAAAGAGAAATCACAAGATTGTAATGTGTAAGTGGTGAGAGCCTGACAGGTAACAGGACGTACTTCTTTGCGGGTGTTAGTTCGTCTGTTTCCGAGTCCCCATCGTGCCTACAGACAGCGTATATTTCCTCCGGCCTATTTCCTACACCATGTACGTACAGTATAGACTTGCGATACTGTTTGCACAGAATAAAGTATGGCATGTCAGTTTACTAGGTTGTGGGTGGTGAAGCGAGTATTTACTCACACAGGCAGGTATTACATTGCCAACATAATACTGCGGTTGACGCGCATTCAGTGCGGTTGAACTTGCCCTTCTTGAAATGCTCCGTGCCAAGGTAATGGTTAGCCAAATTGCATTTTCGTGTGCAATTTATAGGCTGCAGCGGTGTATCGTTTAGTCTTTCCAGTGTCTGTGAGGGTACGTAAGGACTGCATGAGTCTGTCCGTAGCAGCACTTGCAAGTCAACAGAGGAGGAACAGTATCCCGGAACCCATATACGAGTGCCCGCAGGCATGACATTACAGCATACGTATGTCCTGGCCAGCTCACACTCGAACATCCAGATAAGCTTCTGCGTCTGTATCTAAATATGGGACATTCTCGCTTCGATATGTTCCGTCCGTAGGTTTCGTTTCATGCTAGTGTACTGAACCAGCATGCCGCCGTTCAAAGCTTAATCCCCTGACTAGGATACGTGAGATAAAACCTTGATCCAACCTGGCTGGTATCTTTCTGTGAATATGGGCATTCTCGGGAACTCTCCACCATTCCCTCGTTCTGCAGGCTCCCATACCATACCACACCTAGAAAGAAGGTTGAAAGCCCGCTTCGGATAGGAATTAGACATTTCGGTAGTGTGGAGAAAGGTTCCTGGGGAAGGTTTAGGACGGGTAGCAAGTAGCAACTGGGTGCTGGAGTATGTCGCATCTTTTAATCTGTGCTGTGGCGGCGTCTGGCTGTCTCAGATTCAGAAGATACCTTAATTTTCAACCCCCTGACGCTTCTTCAGGATCTTTAAACGACTCAAAGTCTTAAGCTTAAAACAGCCATGGTTGGGATGTTTTATGGCTGAAATTCTCCTACCCGCCCCGCCGCCCGTCAACGCAATCCAGCACATTTCGAGCCAGTGAAAGATTTATTTATTATTTTATTTGNGGGGGGGGGGGGGGGGGGGGGGGTTAGCTTTGTATGCCTGATGCCTCCTGTTCCACCAGAGCTGGCCCGCCGCCCCTACTAAGATTTTGGTCGGGGGAGGAAAACACGAGGGAGCCAAAGTCCAAAGTCAAACGGGGGGGGGTATACGATTCGCATTGATCGACACTTTATAAATAGGTTCTACATCCCTGAGATCGCCCCTATCACATTGAGCGAGGTGTGTGAGACGCCGAAAGGGAGTTTGAGATACACTGTAGATACCTTCTTTCCCCCCTTCTCTTCTTGTAGATCCACTTATGCCTCCTCCGTACGCGCATATCGTGGTCCTGATTGTTCCAGATGGCCAATTCCTGAAGACGGACATCTCTCCCACGATCCCCCAACACACATCCCTTTCTTTCGTCGGACAGCGGGGGGGAGGGGTTAAAAATAGTAGAGGGCTGTGTCGTTGTCGAACGTTTCCAAAGTCTTCGTCTTCCATGCATGCACATACAATACTACAAGTACGCAATTGGGAATCAGCGCCGTGCTCCAGAATCTACAGAGAGTCGAAGGCACGACGACAAGACAGCCAGAAGCAAGGAAAATTCTTCATTGTGCTGGGGACTGTTGATCATGGCTTTGAAGTGGTGAAGTCGGGGTGAATATTATGTTACATGCTATCTTATTATGTCGAGCTCATTGAGAAAGTTTTGACCAGTTATCCGTCTGATATCTCTCAACTCGTCCTTGCCTCGCAGTGTAGATCAACCATCCGAAGCAATGGATGGACGTCGGCAGTTCTCGCACATAGCGACATTTCCCCGAGCTTCCAATGGCCTCGGCAACACGTCAAAGTCCATACTACCACGATTGATTCGACCCTCTTGGCAGTTCTTACGAAAGAGGAGGTTGACCATACCTTTTCGCAGTCCAGAAGAATAAAGGCAGCATAGGCTAAGGCTGGCTGCGTCCGCTTCTGAGGAACTGCCGAAAGGTAAGGCGTGAAAATAGACGCGATATCTGCTGGTCATTGCCGGATAACAACAACTTTAGTTGGGCTTATTCCCAAGCTTTCCCATAGCTTCGCACCGGCATCTAGAAAATAGAGTCCGAAGCCCGGAAAGCTCAATTGCGCAAGACTCAACGTGCTTTTTCAAATGATTTTGGCGAACATATAGATGTAAGAGTACGCTGGTGGTTTTCTAGGTTTGAAAGATGTGTTTCTTCAACCAATTCGACCCTAAATGACAGTCTATCAAGTCAACAACATAGCCTCAAATTTTCCCAATTACTACCATCCGATATCTCCAAAATGGTTTCGCTTCACCCTGCAGTTGACAACGGCCTCACCAAGGGCTCGGCAACCTTCAACGGTGGCAAGCTGTACTGCCTTTGCAAGTCCAACCCCATCGAGGTTACTCTCTCCAGCAACGTCCTCCACAACCATGCGTGCGGCTGTTCAAAATGCTGGAAGCCGGCCGGAGCCGTATTCTCCGTCATCGCCGTCATTCCCCGCGACAACGTCAGTGTGACGGCCAACGCCGACAAGTTGAAGATCGTCGACGAGGCTGCAACGATCCAGCGCCATGCCTGCAGCGCGTGCAGTGCGCACATGTTCGGTCGCATCGAGAAAGAGCACGCGTTCCACGGCCTCGACTTCGTGCACACCGAGCTATCCCCCGAGCAAGGATGGCAAGAGCCCCAGTTCGCTGCCTTCGTCTCTTCCATTATCGAGCAGGGCTTCTCTCCGTCGGGAATGGATGAGGTGCGCGCCAAGTTCAGATCGGTAGGGCTCGAGACTTACGATGCCCTGTCGCCTCCGCTGATGGATGCACTTGCGAGCTGGACCGCCAAGAAGGCCGGAGTTCTTCCCGCATAGACGCATTTCCTTTCGCTCTATAACACAGCAGTTCGGGAATGTGGGAGGTATATGTTGAAGGAGATTTTTTCTATATATAGCTCAGATTTACATCCAGTGAATACACATTATGCTCAATTCAATGTTCCCAATCCCAAGTGTTTCACTATTTATTCTGGCGACTTGACAAGATTGTCCATTGCCACGCCTGAGTAACAATAATTCTGGGAGTTAGTTTCTGTGCATTCATTCGAGCTTGAATATAACACCAACCCGAACCCTAAACTTTTCGCACGATCCCGTCCACTCAAATCTATGGTCCCGTCTGCTTCGGACCGATCTATTGGATCTTGCGGGCCTAACTAACACAACACCTCATTCATCCAGCATCACGGAGAGGGGACAACGAACAGCGGATGCACAGATACTCATTTTCGAAGACTGGCTTTGGCAATATACATGCCATGATGTATCGTACCGATATCTACCCCGGACAAGCTGTTACGGCAAAAATTTATAAACCTCTTTGCTATATATCTGCCGGACATTTAATTTCGAGAACCTTTGGAAGCCGGATAAACCAGATCGTTTCTCCCTCCGCGCCCTCGACGTTTTGATGTTGGCTCTTTCTACTTCTCGATCGGTAAACTTCCGGTATTGCATGTTTATATTGCTTGCTAGGCTAGAACGAGATTACCTTCTCACACTTTCTGGGAATAACTTCAAATAGCCTGTTTCAAGTCAAAGTTCCAAATGATTTGCGGATAAAGATATGCTACTATCGTAGTCAGCGCGTTGGCGTCAGCCAAAAGTTTTTGGTATATAATAGTACATCTGCTCGGCGAAAATCAGAGAGAGGAAGAGATGCGAAAGATCACCCATGTAGCCTCCGGCATCCTCTTACGCTCCATTCTCTTTCGCCAACACAGGGCTTTCACACCGGACATTAGGACCACACCACAACGATGATTGGTATCAGCTCGTTACTGACAATGGTGGCTGCCGCCACGGCATCACTGGCATCTCCATCCGGAACTCTTCTCTCGAAGCGTGCTGGAACGCCCAGTGCTACCGGCACCCACAACGGCTACTATTTCTCCTGGTGGACCGACGGTGGTTCCGACGTGACGTACACCAACGGACCGGGAGGACAATACAGCGTGCAGTGGGGCGGCGGCGGCGGTAACTTTGTTGGTGGAAAGGGATGGAACCCCGGAAGCAACAAGTACGTGCGTCCCGTCTCTCCGAGAGCCATGCTCTTCTAACTCGAATCCCCCTTCTTCTTCATTCTAGGACAATTAGCTACAGCGGCGACTACAACCCCGATGGAAACAGCGTATGTTCGCCTGACCTAGTGGTGGTTGATTACAGTGTATCTAGAAGAGTATTGACAGTTCTGGTTGACCATAGTATCTCGCAATTTATGGCTGGACAACAGACCCCCTCGTCGAATATTACGTTGTCGAGAATTTCGGCACATATAATCCGGCTTCGAATTCTCAGCGCCGGGGGCAAGTTGAGAGCGACGGAGGAATGTACGATATCTACACCAGCACTCGAGTCCAGCAGCCGAGCATCGAGGGCACCGCAACCTTCCAGCAGTACTGGTCGATTGTAAGTCACAAGTGAAGAGAAACAAAAAAAAATGAATATCACATTCCTAGCTCGTGGGATAGCCGAACGACTAATAGCCCTTATCACCTCACCTATAGCGTCAAATCAAGCGCACTGGCGGCAATGTGACCACTGGAAACCATTTCGCTGCTTGGGAAGAGTTTGGTCTCCGTATGGGAACTCACGATTACATGGTCGTGGCTACGGAAGGATACTTCAGCTCTGGAACGGCCGCGATCACCGTTGAGAATGGACCCGAGTCTTAAGTAATGGAGTAGATTTATTTCAGCGGCCGCATATTACTGTTTCACAGTTTCAATTTGTAATTACGAGTGCAATCAACAAGAAAAAAAAGTAACGGTTATCTAGGCAGTCAACCCGTGGATATGGGGTTAAAAAAATCCAAATCACCAGCCGCAAAGAACTGTTATAGATACTGTCCTCCGGGGGATTCGAACCCTCGACCTTTGGATTTCTAGAAAGTTAACTTTCAAGTCATAACCATATGAGACCAACGCTCTAACCAACTGAGCTAGGAAGACTTGAATCCACACCTCCCCAAGGTCGTATATGAGGATTACGCAGCAGACCCGGCTGGTGGTTTTCAAATCTACTCCGCATTATCTTCCTTGATTTCCTTGGCCGCCCAGAACTACAAATCACACATTTCTTGGGAGGTTTCGCGCGCACGTACGTGTATTGGCTAAGAACAAAGAATCTTGCTAGCTTACAAGTACAGGCCCTCCGGTTCTCCTTCCTGCTTCGTACGTAGAACTCTCTCTCTCGCCACACGGAAATCCGCCATCTGCACGCGCATGCGACGCTCGCGAAGAGCCATGAGGCCTGCCTCTGAGCAGATTGCCTTGATATCAGCTCCAGAAAGGTCATCCTTCTGCGCAATGAACTCGTCCAGGTCAACGTCGTCGTTGAGGCTCATCTTCGAGGTATGGAGGGTGAAAATCTTGCGCTTGGTGTTCTGGTCGGGGTTTTCAAACAAGATCTTGCGATCAATACGGCCCGGGCGAATCAGCGCAGGATCTAAGCTCTCGATCTTGTTTGTGGCCATGATAACCTTGACATCCCCGCGATCGTCAAATCCATCCAGTTGGTTTAGAAGTTCCAGCATGGTGCGTTGGATTTCACGCTCGCCTCCGGATGTCGATTCGTACCGCTTCGTTCCGATGGCATCAATTTCGTCGATGAACACGATAGACGGGGCGTTCTCAGCGGCAACCTAGTTGATTTGAAGAGGGAAGGGAGGACCCAAATTATGTTAGCAACGGTATATATAGGGAGGTCATCGATACCAGAGCAAGACAAACAACGGGAGTTTGTAGCATACCTGGAAGAGTTGTCGGACAAGTCGGGGACCATCTCCAAGATACTTTTGTATCAATTCGGATCCAACAATGCGGAGGAAAGTGGCCGATGTTTGGTTCGCGACAGCCTTTGCAAGAAGCGTCTTTCCGGTTCCCGGAGCTCCGTACAAGATGACACCCTTCGGAGGCTTGATTCCCATCTCCTCGTAGAGCTCCGGGTGCAGCAGGGGGAGTTCGACAGACTCGCGAACTTCTTGTATTTGTGTCTCCAATCCACCAATATCGGCGTATGACTCGGTCGGAGCTTTATCCAGCTTCATGACGCTGACCAGAGGGTCGGTGTCGTCAGTGAGAACACCAACAATACTGACGGTCTTGTGGTGAAGGAGAACACTGGCGCCGGGTTCAAGCAAATCCTTATCGACAAAGCTCATGATACTGACGTAATACTCGGGCCCGGTCGTGCTGCTGACGATGGCATGATCGTCGTCAATCATCTCCTCAAGAGTGCCAACTCCCATGGGACTGCCGCGCATGTCATCGACGCGGCCGCGCTCATCGGCAAGGCGATCCGGCTCCTGGTCAGGACCAGACGAGCCCTCCTTTGCGGCTTTGGCCTTGCGAAGACGCTCTTGATTCTCGATGAATTCTTCTTCGAGGAGAAGATGGTCATGAACTCTTTGCATCCGGAGGAGTCGCAACTTGCATCGGCTGGTCGGGAATACAGTCGGAAGTTTTGCCGCAGCGCTCGTACCGCCCGCCTTTCTCTTCTTGCGGCCAACTCGAGTCGTAGGTCTCGGGGGTGGTTCGTACTTGGGCTTGTCCTTCTACACGAAGAAAATGGGCGAGTAAGCAGCCGTTAGAAGCTTGGACTCAGAATGGGATCAATACGATTATAGCACATACCTTCTTGTCCTTTCCATCACCCCCATCTCCTCCGCCCATTCCCGACTGATTCTGACCCTAGAATTACCAAACAGCAAGCATCGTTAGTAATGGATTCGCAGAATGCCTTGGTCAACGAGGACTTAGAATGAGCGCACCATGTTTGCGAAAGTCGTCCACAGTCCGTATTAAGAAAAGAGGAAAATACAGTTGAACCCGAAATATTTGGGTTTACCAAAATGGAAGAATAAAAAAAAGGTTGGAAAAATCAAAACTTGTGTTTTGAGGTGAGTGAAGATTGAAGTTGATAGTGGCGGCGGTACTCCGTGATGTAAACGTAAACTCCAAACCAAATCCACATCAGCGAGGCTGCCTTGTGCTGACTGTCAAACGCTGAACAGAAAGCCCCACTTTTATCTGGCCAGTCACCCAAACCACGCACCTGCTTTGCCCCGGAGAATCGTATATATATATTTGGGCTTTTTCTTTGCCGCCAGAATGATCATCCTGGTCAGTGGTCAGGCCAATAACGTCTTTTTTGGGGCTTGGAGACATGAGTAAGTAGCTCCTGCTATTTAAACGAACCCTAGAGGGTTACTGCATAATCATCTCCTCCCACCCAAATTCTTTGTGTTTCTCTCAGATACGTTGACACTACCAACTTCACACATTGGACCATCGATTTTTTACGAGGTTTTTTTTTTTTTTTTTTTTCGTTCTTCAAAAGTTTCTGTAGGTTTTTGAAGGAAATAAATCCTGCCTTCAAGCTGTCCTCTTGATCACCCGATTGAATTACGTTTCCGTCAACCTCATCACGACTCGCTTCGATAATGTCTTCAAGCAGAGAACGACGAATTGCCAAAGAACTACAGGATATATCCGCCGACCATGATAACTCGGGCGTCTATGCGCAACCCATAGACCCTGCCGACCTAACAAAACTCAAGGGTTCATTTCCCGCTCCTCCAGACACTCCATATGCTGGAGGCCAGTTCACTGTTGATATACAGATACCCGAGAACTACCCATTCAAATCGCCCATCATCAAATTTGATACTCGTATATGGCATCCCAATGTCAGCAGCCAAACTGGGGCGATTTGCCTGGACACGCTGGGTGCGGGCTGGTCCCCTGTTCTCACCATCAAAACAGCCTTGCTCTCGCTCCGCATGCTGTTGGAAAACCCTAACCCTAAGGATCCTCAGGATGCCGAGGTGGCGAAGATGCTGCTCGAGGATCCCGAACGATTTGCTCGCGTTGCCCATGAATGGGCAGTGAAGTATGCTGGAGCACCAAGGCAGGAAGCTCTGGACGTCAGAAAATTCCAGACACAGACTGACTCGTCAAAGCCTTCGCAACAGATTGAGTGAGCTGCCCCTCCACCCCATGTTTTATCGTTCCATGTTATGTGTGTTATGTGATTGCTAACCTGTCAACTTTTGAAGCTACCATGGATATCACCCGAACCTCGTTCAACGATTCGTGAACATGGGTTTTGGCGTGGATGACGTTGTTGATGCTTTTCGCTATGTCGGAATAGATCGAAACGGAGGCCAGGACTATGAACTTGAAGAGGCGTATATGGGTGATATTACTGCCAGACTTCTTGGGGAGAACTAGTCAACTTCGTTATGTACTTGCTTTCAAATGACCATGAAGTTCCAATGGGGTTTTTTTTTCTTCTTCTCGTTATTTGTCGTTCATGAGCTTTTGTCTTTTGTTCACGTTTCACAGCGCGTAGGGCGGCTCTTCATGGGGTGGAATATTTCCTTCGCCTATGAAAGTTTAGCATTCAAGATGCGTTAGTTGCTTCTGGGACAGTGGAATTCTTAAGCACCCCCCACAGACCCCATCAATATATTGAACTTCTAACGTCTAAAAGTTTACGGAAATGGAAAGCTGTAGCTTGACAAACAAAACATAGGACAGATGGCTATGGCTAGCGTCCCGACTTGGGGATCTATCCACGAGAATCAACCGAAATATCAATCCAACCTTCGCGAACAGATGAAAAAATACTCCATACCTATGTCGTATGACTGACTATTCAACCCCTGAGTATGAGGACAGGACAATAACACAAATAAAAGTTAACGCGCGGGGACATGCGACGAAGGATGGGAATACAAACACAGGGACGAAGACGACCAAGGAACATGCGCGCTCAGCAACTACAGCAAGTCACGGCGCACAAACTCATCGTATAGAGCCTTTCCAAGGCTGGCCGGGGAGCGCTCCACAATGACGCCGGCGGCTTCTAAGGCAGCGATCTTGGAATCAGCGCCACCCTTACCACCGGACACAATGGCACCAGCATGGCCCATGCGACGTCCAGGAGGGGCAGAGATACCAGCGATAAAGCTGACAACAGGCTTGCCGCCGTTAGCGGTGTTGTTAGCCTTGAGGAACTCGGCGGCATCCTCTTCCGCCGAACCTCCGATCTCGCCAATCATGATGATTCCATCCGTGGCCTCATCTTTCAAGAAGACCTGAAGGCAGTCGATGAAGTTGGTGCCGCTGAAAGGGTCGCCGCCGATTCCGACAACGAGGGACTGGCCAAGACCGGCTTGGGTCGTCTGATTGACAGCTTCGTAGGTCAAAGTACCGCTACGGGACACAATTCCGATGCGACCGCGCTTGTGGATGATGCCGGGCATGATACCGATCTTGCACTGGCCGGGGGCAATGATACCAGGGCAGTTGGGTCCAACGAGACGGGTCTTCGATTGGGTCTTCAGCATCGATGTGATCCGAACCATATCTGGAGATTAAGACTGTTAGGCTATGAGATGGTTAGGATGAGGGACTTTCTGGAAAGACCTACCATGCTGGGGGATACCCTCAGTAATGCAAACGACGAGAGGGATTTCGGCTTCAAGAGCTTCCTCGATACCAGCCGCGGCCAGGGGAGGACTTAATAAAAACAAATGCGATGTCAGTACAGTCCGTACAATTAAGACATGGCATGTGTCATATTGAATATCATGGTCAACCATACGGAACGAAGATGGCGGAGGCAGTGGCGCCAGTGGCTTTCACGCCTTCAGAAACAGTCGCGAAGACAGGTAGGTCGAGATGTGTAGTTCCGGCCTTCTTGGGGTTGGTGCCGCCAACGACTTTCGTGCCTATCATGAGAACAATTACATCCATATTAGTATTGCTGTCAATCAACACTGGGCAAGACTTCTCTAAGAATATCTGGAGCTGTAGCTTCGACTATTAAACAGCTTCTCATTGAACGGAACCTACCATATTCGATGGCTTGTTGAGCATGGAAGCTTGAAAAAGCAAAAAAAAGGAACAAGAGAAGAAGACAAGGTTAGACGTAGTCATCAATTGGATTGGTTGGCGATGATGAAGTTACGAAGGTGTATCTCCGAAAATGGTTATAAAAACAGACGGTCCGTCAATAGAGATAAGGGGATCGTCGACCGATGAAGATACTTACGTTCCCTGCTTTCCGGTGAATCCTTGGAACAACACCTTTGTATCAGAGTTGATGCGCAGGTTATCGATGGTCGCGGCGTAAGGAGAAGAGACAGAGCTATAGCCACGAGCAGACGTCTGCAACAGAGTGCGGCCAGCCGGCCGAAGGCTTCTTGAGATGGCCTGCATTGTGACGACGTTAAAGGAGCCGAGGTTGTGATAGCAAAACGATTGAGCTAGAAATAGAAGTGGAAGAGACAGGCGAAGCTGGTATATAGATGGAATGGAATGGAAGATGCTGAATATTTCCGGATACAGACTCCTTGGGATAAATGGGATGTCTGTGTTGATGATGGAAATAACTTCCTGAGTGGTGTTTGTGTCTGGATTGGTTGCTCCTGAGATGCTGAGCGCGCTTCAGAAGAGCGTAATTTTCCCACGTGTAGTAGGAGCCTCCTCACAGTTACTCGGAAACTCCCGGCCGCCCGGCTATTTGAATCTCGCTGAATCAGCATGTGTTACATAAGACAAACGGCTTTTCTTCACCGAAGGTTGGCCTACTACACCGAAAATAGCTTTTTCCTTTATCTTTTTTTTTTTCGACATCCACTCCACCAACAAAACGACAACGACACCACGACACCGTCACCACAAGCCAAGCCCAACCTCATTTTACTTGTGACGGCACCAACGTTTGACATACTTCAGAATGTCGGCAACGGCGACTTCTACGACGGTTACAAACCCGATGCGCAAGAAGGCGCAAACGATACCAGAAAACGAACGGTTTCTCAGATGCTGCGCCGACATTGCGAACGCCTTGATTGAAGACCACCATGAAGCGTCGAAGAACAGCGGACTCCCCCGGCGAGATCTCAACCTCAATGGACTGCGGACACGTATAGCAAAAAAGCACAAGCTTAACAATATACCCCCTCTGACCGCTATTATTGCTGCTATTCCGGAGCATTACAAGAAATACATTCTTCCCAAGCTTGTCGCGAAGCCGATAAGTATGAAGTGCCGATTACCCCGAGAGCTGACCTCGCCAGGACATTAACCTACGTGATGTATACAAGTACACCTTCGGGCTGACTGTTGTTTTACGTCTCCTGCAGGAACATCGTCCGGAATTGCCGTCGTCGCCGTAATGTGCAAACCCCACCGATGCCCTCATATTGCATATACCGGAAACATCTGCGTCTATTGTCCCGGTGGCCCCGATTCCGACTTTGAGTACAGCACGCAGTCATACACCGGGTATGAACCCACTTCGATGCGAGCTATCCGTGCCCGGTACGATCCTTTCGAGCAAGCACGCGGCCGTGTGGACCAGTTGAAGTCGCTGGGACATTCAGTCGATAAGGTGGAGTATATCATCATGGGAGGAACATTCATGTCCCTGCCAGAGTCGTACCGGGAAGACTTTATTGCTCAGCTTCACAATGCTCTTAGTGGCTACCAAACAACGAACGTTGATGAGGCTGTCGAGGCGGCTGAAATGAGCAACATCAAATGTGTCGGCATCACCATTGAGACCCGGCCCGACTACTGTCTCCAGCCTCACCTATCAGACATGCTTCGTTACGGATGTACCAGACTAGAAATCGGAGTACAATCACTATACGAAGATGTTGCGCGCGATACAAACCGTGGACACACTGTGGCGTCTGTTGCGGAGACGTTCTGTCTCGCCAAGGATGCCGGATTCAAAGTTGTTAGCCATATGATGCCGGATTTGCCCAATGTCGGCATGGAGCGTGATTTGGACCAATTCCGCGAGTATTTTGAAAGCCCCGCTTTCCGAACAGATGGACTCAAGATATACCCTACCCTCGTCATTCGTGGAACAGGATTGTATGAGCTGTGGCGCACCGGCAGATACCAGAACTACACACCAAATGGCTTGATTGACCTGGTTGCTCGGATCCTCGCCATGATCCCACCTTGGACCCGCATCTACCGTGTCCAACGAGACATTCCCATGCCTCTTGTCACTTCTGGAGTTGAGAATGGCAATCTGCGCGAGCTCGCCCTGGCGCGGATGCGCGACTTTGGAACAACTTGCAGAGATGTCCGCACCCGAGAAGTCGGCATCAACGAAGTGAAGCATAAAATCCGACCTAACCAAATCGAGCTTGTTCGCCGTGATTATACGGCAAACGGTGGATGGGAAACATTCCTCGCATACGAAGACCCGAAGCAGGATATTCTGGTTGCTCTATTGCGCCTCCGGAAATGTACGAAGAAGTACACTTTTCGGCTGGAGCTTAACGGTCAGCCAACAAGCCTGGTGCGGGAGCTCCATGTATATGGAACCGCAGTGCCTGTTCACGCGCGTGACCCGCGTAAGTTCCAGCACCAAGGCTTTGGCACTTTGCTGATGGAAGAAGCTGAGCGTATTGCTCGTGATGAACATGGGAGTGAGAAAATTAGTGTTATATCTGGCGTTGGAGTCCGAAGCTACTACCAGAAACTTGGCTATTGGTTAGATGGTCCGTACATGAGCAAATGGCTTGATGGACGAGAGGAGTAATGACCAACACAAAAGAGAATGGTGGACGGGATATGGGACTCTTTTTTTAAAACGACCGGAATGAAATATTTAATGCCACTACATGCTGTGCTATGATAGAACTAGTAAAACCTCATGTCACTCTGATTGATCTACCATCTTGTAGATACATTTATCTATCTTAATATCTACTTAATCTGCCTTCTTAAGATAAACCGCACAGGAAGAACAGACAAGACGTGACAGATAACTATCTTAGAGCTTCACAAGCTTGAGCTTAAGTACCAACTCTCCCATAACCTGGTCCTCTTCAACCACAACCTCTCCAGACTTTGATGGGTTTTCCGGTGAAGGAACCAGCTTCGCCCGAAGGGCGGAAAAGAACTGGGATTCCTGCGAGACAATAGCCGAGTCTACGTTGACATCCTCAGGGTTAGAAACCACAACATACTCCATAGCCACCTCGTCCGTTGGAACCAGGCCAGCCTTCTTGCGGAGCTTTTGGATGCGGCTGATGATATCACGAGCCAGACCCTCGTCCGCAAGCTCGGGGTGGGGAACGGTGTCAATGAGAACGACCATATCCTCGACAAAGGCCGGCTCCCATTTGGCCTCACCTTCTCCAAGAGAAGCAGCGGTAACAGCACCAGATTTATCAGCATCCGCCGCCATCACCCGGACAATAACGAGGTCATCTTCACCCAGAGTAATCCCATCCACATCGATGGTCTTGGTTTGCTGGTATTGGCGAAGCTGCTCCTGAGTCAAAGAGGGAAGTGCCTTCCGGACCTTCTGGACATCCTTCTTCAGCTTCTTGCCTAAAGTAGGCCAATCGACCTTTGCCTCCAGCAAGATGCCATAGTTCTTCTCGTCGCTGGTGAGGATAACATTGCGAATGTTGAGCTCCTCCTTAACATAACCAAGCAGGGACTCAACGTCCTCCAGGATATGCGCATCAGCAATAACAACCAGGGTCATGAGAGGAGTCTTAAGCGGAAGATTGCATCTTTCACGAGAAGTACGCGCCAGCTGGATGACCTTTTGCATCACGGACATTTTCCGTTCAATAACCTCGTCGAAGAGGGCCTCCTGGACTGTGGGGAAGGGGAGGAAGTGAACGCTGCGGGAGTCGGTAAAGTTGTCCAAAGCGGGGCCGATGAACGGCTTCAGGAGACCATAGATATGGTCGGTGATGAACGGTGTGAATGAAGCCATGGCTCTGACGATGGTGAAAAGAACCTGGAACAGTGTGTTCAGGGCAGCAGTGCAGTCATCAATGCCAAGGCCAGCACCACCCTTGAGTCTCTTGCGGTTGAAGCGAATGTACCAGTTTGTCAAATTGTCAATGACGCTCAGAAGTCGGGGGACAACAGTATAGAGACGGTAACCTGCATATTCAGATATTAGATGAGAGCAAACTAGCAGTTTGGGGGAGGGGGAGAAAACTTACCCAGCATCTCTTGGTCCATGAACCGGAGGAGACTTTGGCAGTCAGCCAAGATCCATCTATCCATGACATTGACCAGTTTGGTGGGATCCATTTCAAGCTCGGCGATGAAGTCGGTGCCAGTTGTCTTCTTATATAGAATAGCCTGTTCAGAAAAGAACCGGTAGCTATTCCACATGGGAAGAAGGACACGGGATACAATCTCCTTCAAACCCGATTCCTTGAATCGGACGGTTTCAGCCCGGACAACCGGTGAATTGATGAGGTACAGGCGGAGGGCATCCGAACCGTAGTTGGAGAAGATGGTGCTCGTTTCCGGGTAGTTTTTGAGGCGCTTGGACATTTTCTTGCCATCTTCGGCAAGAACCAGGCCGTTGACAATATTGTTTTTGAATGGAGCAACGTGGAATAGCTTATTGCCAAGAACCGTGAGGGTGTAGAACCAGCCACGAGTCTGGTCCAATCCTTCAGCGATGAAATCCGCAGGGAAGCGTCCATCCAAGAAGGAATCTTTATTCTCGAAGGGATAGTGGTTGGAAGCATAAGGCATGCTTCCGGATTCGAACCTGTTGGTTGAGAGCACAGAATATTTAGTTAGAGAAATCCAAACCGGGGAAGGCGAAAGAGCTCATACCAGCAGTCGAAGATCTCGTCAATGCGTCTCAAGACACCCTTTCCTTTCTGAGAAGGGATGGTGATATTGTCCACCTTGTCGCGGTGAATATCGTCAAGAGTGCCTTCGTAGCCACTCAAACGTTTTAGCTCTTCGCGGCTACCCACGCAAACGACCTCCTCGTAATCGTCGCTAACCCACAGAGGAATAGGAGTTCCCCAGTATCTGTTTCTCGAGACATTCCAGTCATGGGCATTGGACACCCAGTTTGCAAAACGCTTCTCCTTCACAGCCGATGGAACCCAATTTGACTTTTCCAGGTTGTCCAACATCTCTGGAACGGAGTCAGTCACCCGGATAAACCATGCCGAAACAGCCTTGCGGATAAGTTGCGTGTCTGAGCGCCAGCAGAACTTGTCGACGTGAGTAACGTTTGTCTCGAGGATGAGGCGGCCCGTTAATCTCAGATCCTTCATGATGGCGCGATCCGCAACTTTGACATGCTGGCCGACGTACTCGGGAATCTCGTCGGTGAACTGGCCCTTCTCGTCGACGGGGCAGGGCGGAAGACGTTGGGGAGTGATGAATCCAGCAGCGACTGCTGCATCATAATCTTCCTGACCGAACGCGGGGGCTTGATGAACAAGACCAGTTCCTTCACCCTCCTCAACATAATCTGCGCCAATGATCTGAAAGCAATCTGAAAATGTGTCCACGAAGTATTTGAACAACGGCTCATACTTCCATCCGATCATATCCTTGCCCTTCAACTTCTGCACAATCTTGTACTTCACCTTCTTCGGATTCTTGTACACGGCTCCAATTCCGGATTCGAGCAGGATGTATCGGCGATCGGCGGTTTCGTCATGAAGGACAATGTATTCGAAATCGGGATGGACAGCGATGAGGAGGTTGGAGGGAAGGGTCCACGGCGTTGTGGTGTAGATGAGAAAAGATGTGTTTTCCATTCCCTCAACGCCAACAACCGGGAATGAGATGATGACAGCGGGGTCCTGGGTCATCTTCTCGTTTTCTTTCGACTCCATGTGACTCAGAGGCGTGCAGAGGGCGGTCGAGTAAGGCATGATCTGGTATGCTCGGTAGACATCTCCCTGGTCAAACAACGTTTTGAAGACCCACCAGCAAGACTCCATGAAGTTCGCATCCATGGTCTGTGAGAGCCAGTTAGCAAGTGAAAACAGGGCCTGTAAGAAGCGGTGATTACATTATATCACCGACCTTGTAATCGTTGTCGAAATCGATCCACCGTCCCAGTCGTTCAATGGTTTCACGCCATTCTTTCGCGTACGTCATGACAATGGCACGGCACTCGGCGTTGTAGTTCTCAATTCCGAGCTTCATCACGGCATCTCGCCCGGAGATACCGAGCTTTTTATCGATCTCGTATTCAATGGGAAGTCCATGGGTATCCCATCCAAATCGACGAGCGACATGGTAGCCCTTCATCGACCAATATCGCGGAATGATGTCTTTGATGGTCGAAGCTAGCAAATGTCCATGATGAGGGATGCCTTGGCCGAGGGAGAATCGTGTTAGATATACCTATTAGCTATGCCCGGTCTTGAATGCGAAAGTAAGGAGCATACCGGTTGCTAGAGACGAGAATTGGTCAAAAGTTAGCACATGTGCATTGGAACGTTAGGCAAAGCAGCCTGGAACTCATCACTTACCAAACGGCGGGCCGTCATAGAAGGTAAATCGGGGTCCATTCTCGGTGAGACGGAGTTGTGTCTGAAAGGCATCAATCTCACGCCACCACTGGAGGACTTTCTCCTCTGTCTGCGGAAAATTGATACTCATCTTGATCGTGCTTCAGCAGACTCGAGGTGTTGAGGTGGAGAATTGGGATGGGCCGGCCTGTTTAGGTGAGTGAAGGGGAAACTTTTTTTCCCATTAATAGTGTGACTGGAGACGACGTTAGAGGCGACTTACTGCCTGAGGCACTAAGGGGAGGTTCAGAAATAATACGTGAGTCACAACACTGAAAGAGTAGCTGTAGTGTAGCCACACAGATGCCAACGATATCAGAAATCGTATGCACTACCCCGCGGAATTAGTGAGGGGCAGAGATTGCTGTAAAGAATGAAACCCTAGGGTCGATATTTGAGACCCTGTACTAAGCCGCTAACCCTAACATGGTTGTGACTCACAATTAATCAAATCAACTGAGGAGGATGCAGCTGCCGGCGGCTGTATGCAGGTGTCCATGCGACCAAATGTGGATTAACTTGGAATGTGTAGACTTCAATTCGGTGTGCAGCGCTGAGATCCTTTGCTGTGAGGAACATGCCATGTTTCAGCTCATGTTTTGAAACTTGGCGCACTGAAACAACACGATGATCATGAGCGCACATCTTGCTTGCACTTCCATCGGACTCCGTATGTACAGTGTGTGGGTATGTATCATACCACAAATACACCTTCTCCGAACAATTCTGTGCTCATTACACACATCTGCATGTCAGGGTCGACTTCGAACATAACGCTAAGTTCTCAGAGAATTCCAAGATCTGGTGGGCAAGTCTGTACAGTACTGTACAGTACTGGTATACCATGTGTACAGTATACCCGTAGACAAACGGTGGGCAATTACTGTTCTGTACCGTGAATGCATACCTTACCAGTTGACAGCTTGTCTGCAGCGCGGTATCATGCTGGAGATTTCTCAAGTCTACACGATTTGGAGCTGGCTGGGTGGCTGGATACTGGCGGGCCATGCCAGGGCGGTAGCATTAGCCTGATACCACAACCACCGTGCGCACATCACACCTGGGATTCCCCTTGGCCTATTCAACTGGAAAAGGTCTTGGGTTACCTACGTCGTGTAAACTTGTGAAATTGGCACCCATAGTTCCGTCTATAGTTACAAGGAATCAATGCTACACTGGCATGGGTACAAAATTGCGAGTCGGCAGTGTTTCGTTTTCAGTTCATCGTCTCCGTGGTTCGCAATGTCGGGGAGTCAGGGTTTAAGTATGGAAGGGTAGGGATATGCTGCTTGTTGTAGTGTACACCTAAAAGGACATACGAGAGCAAGCATGTTATTCACGTTATGTTACCATGATGGCCTGAGCGCATGCCAATGCTGGGAAGCCGCCATTTATAAAGGAAGCCCATCTTTCCGTTGCCCTTCTGTCTTCAATGCATGCGCTCTGTTTCGAGCATTCGTTGTTTCGATTTGCATTGCAGATTCAAGGCATGAGTGATCTGTACAAGCAAGGGAGATATCCTGACGATCCTCAAATGCACTGGCTGCAATGGATTCCCCGTTCGTTTCTTTGAGCCGCAGGCAGCTCCTCGACATTGTCGAGAATCCTATTCCGACAGAGAATATCTTCACCACAGAGCCGGACTCCCCGACGCCGGACGTCGATTCTCCCCAAGAAGATGTGCCAGTCACAGATCTACCTATCTCTTCCTCCTCCGTTCTCCCAGCATCCCCCGAGTCTTCCGATGAGACGAGCTCAAACGGCGCAGCTACATCTTCCTCATCTTCAGCACCACGAGATGATTCAGACCCCCCGACTCCCGTTCCGACACCCGAAAGTGATGGTGGCTCGGAACCCACTACTACCACTAATACCATCCCCTCAAGTTCTGATATCGACACGGTGACCGAGCCATCTCCAACCTCTTCCCAGCCGCCCAGCTCCACCGCCACAACAACACAAACTACTCCTTCGGATGCTTTTCCGAAGTCATCGTCGTCGACTCCGATACCGACGGTCTCCGTCACACCAGAAAACACACCACCCTCGAGCACTTCCAGGCTACTAGAAGAGGAGCAGCAGACCACGACCCAAGGAGTCCCTCCGTCATCACAAAGCTCGCTAAGCAAACCTGTGTTGACACCGTCCGTTGAAGAAAGCCAGGCGGTAGCTCCATCCGAGCCCTTTGCGGTCCCCGAATCTGAGACTGCCGTCACCAACGAAGCAACAACATCAGCACCCCCGAGCCAAGATGCATCCCAGATCGATGAAGTTCAGTTTCAGCCCACAACATTTCTGACCTTGACGCGCTCTTCTGGAGAAACCGGGCCAACGCTCATTCCTATACCGCCTTCCTCCTCCTCCTTGTCATCAACCCTGACTTCATCCGGTGATTCCATCACAACTTCAACCTCGCCCTCGAGCAGCGCCGAGGCCACTCCACCATTTACAGAATCATTGCTGAGCAGCAACGGGCTGAGTGGAGGCCAGAAAGGTGGAATTGCGGTTGGGTCTATTGGTAAGTGGAAGTTACACGTGTAAACGCAGGGTTGCCTTCCCTGGCGCGTCGAAGCATTGACTAGTAAAGCTAACATTCTCGAAGCGGCTGCTGCGTTTTTGGTTGCTATATTCTTCTTCTTTTATCGACGCCGGAAGGCGAATCGACACAAGATAGAACATGAGGATGAGGAAGGCTCGCAGAGTTTTGCCAGCAAGTTCAAAGCTATGGTCGGCCCAGTCTTCTCCGCAATTACGGCCCGTAGCTTCCTGCGCGACACGGAAGCCAACGGCACAGGAAATCGCAAGGGGACGTTTGAAGTGGTTCGGAAGCAAACAGTATATCGGCCATACCCTGTCCCCGATACTGACGCCGGGAGACTTCCCATGATTGGGAAGCGACAGGCTTCTCCAAATTCTCCCGCGCTTCCTCCATACTCAGAAACAAATGTGATGGCCACCAACAACAATCTAGAACCGGGGGTGTCCGATATTCAGGCCGAGAACGCAAACCAGGAGCGACCATTGTCATGGGCTGCATCTGTTTTCAACCGAATTTCGTTGACTGTGGATCGGAACGCTGTAGGGGACTATGTACGCCAAACCGGGTCTGCAGCGGGTAACCGTAACGATTCCAGCTCATCGCGATACTCTGGATCACAGAATTCAATAGCGGCATTAGACGAGGGGCAGCTACGAGCGCAAAATGCCGGTGCTGTTATTGCTCAGGAGCATGCCTATCAAATTGGCCAGGCTCGATGATTTGATTCACCTCGTTGAGTGAGCAGGGGGCGGGCGTGTTATTGGTCGTGTTCCTGCATCATGGCCTGTAGGGGTTAATTAAGGCGGTGGTGGCCATTCATTCCTTTCAATAATTTTTTTTCCCTACTATTTCATTTAATATCCAACTACCTATTGCAACTACACCAACGCGAGAGTCTGGGGAGTACTTTGGTGCATTAACTTCCGTTTTGATGTCTCCTCTGGCGGAACTACTTTGAGCTTGCGACAAGTGTGTGTTATTAACAAGTTAAAAGAAAGGCAACAGTCGTGCAAAATTCGTGGCAGTTGGTCGGTCTCCTTCTGGAGAAAGATAACTTCCACGTAAATCCTCTCGTGTTTTGGTAGTACGAGGGCCGTCGTCATCACTAAGGTACGAGAAATTCGATGTGTTCTATGGAGTACTACTAACAGAACACTTGCGTGGAAGTATAAGTGGAGGCTGTAAGATTCGGCCAAATCTAAACTGGCATGTAAGACGAGATTTGACTGCCCGAACGCTGAATTACTGCCGGCATGGCATGTAGTCAGGTAATGAATAGAAGGGTAGCAGATTCGAAGGTGTGATGGTTCTGATGTTGTCGCAATATATGCCAATCCATGCAGGCCGGGAATGGAGATGTTCATACGTGCGTTTACTGGAGTATTACTGGAGTACATAGGTACGTCCATACATGTATAGTACTCGTCATGCTCATGATAACCGCCGCGAGCCACACTACTCCGCCCATTCCGGATACCGGAGTAGTGGTACAACTACTGACGTACCTGGCCTAGGTGGCTGGCCCATAAAAGTTCCTTCTCCACTACGGGAACTGACCGGCCGTAAGTGTATGGCTCGTAAATGCATACTGTACGAGAATAACGGGTCTACTGTAAATGGAAGGTGTGGGTGGTGTGGTCGGATTTTGATTCTGTGTTCACCGTACGAGATCGCACATTGTCATGGTCTTCGTCGTGGCTGCAATATGCCAGAGAGGGCGATGGTCGGACGGAGGTCCGGGAAGTTTCAATGGTATTGCGTGCCGCCGTTCCTACAACGATATGGGCATAGGTCGACTGGAGATCAATGACGATAACCCTAAGGTTGTTCAAGACGGGATTCTGGAAGGAAAGGAAGAGCCATTCTGTTCGTCCTGTGAATCTAATTGGGCGGCTGTGCCATTGCAACAAACAATCCCTGACAAATTTGGACATTTTTGCGAGACCGTTAAAAGGGGAAAGGGGGAAGGATGCTGCGGTTTGCCACACATCGTCGAGAATGTCGAACCGCTCCTAGTTTAGCAGCAAAGGTACATGGCCGCTTCAATTGTGGATCTGGAAAGCACCATCTGCCCACGTCCATTCCCGATCTTTCAATGCATTACACCAACTTTGCAGGGCTTTTTACAACGTGCTTCGCCGTTCGGATCAGTACGGCTGCGCTACACTTCAACGTAAATACTGAACAGCCCGGACTTCCTTTTTATTTTATCTTTATTTCTTAATTTTTATTTTTCATTCTGATTTTTGTCCCTTCTTTACTCTCTTTCTCTTTCCTTCTATCGACTTTTGTTTTCCTTCAGGAACTCTACTTGGTTCTTTTTCTGACACTCTTTTGTTATATACTTTTTCTTGTTGTTTTCTTACATTCGTTAATCTACTCGTTTACAAAATTTTCAATTTTCTTTTGCTTTTTTTTTCTTCCCCCTCGAATTATCTGCTCTTTTCCGAAATAAATCCTGCGACTCACATCTGCCAAGCCTCCTAGCACTGATACCGTCACCTACCTCACATAAAATCTTTGCCATGGCATTCTCGAAGCTCAGCGTCTTGGCTGGCCTTCTTTTGGCCGGCCAAGCGTTTGCTCTCGACAAGCTTCAGATCAAGGTATGTACTTGTCACGCCAAGTCTTACTTCATTGGTTTTCGGGCTGACTCTTCCCAACCTTGACTTCTTAGGGAAGCAAATTCTTCTATCCCAATGGCACCCAATTCTTCATCAAGGGTGTCGCATACCAGCAAAACACTGGCGCCGCCGGTTCCAGTTCCACCTTTGCCGACCCTCTCGCCAACGCAGCTGCCTGCCGCCGTGATGTTCCTCTCCTGCAGGAGCTTGGAACCAACGTAATCCGAGCCTATGCCGTCAACGATACTTCCGACCATTCCGTGTGCATGGGCCTGTTGAGCGCTGCTGGTATCTACGTCGTCGCCGACCTCGGAGAGCCGGGCCTGTCCATCACCACGAACGATACCGAATGGAACATTGAGCTTTTCACTCGCTACCAGAAAGTTATTGACGAGCTTGCCCAGTACGATAACATGCTCGGTTTCTTTGCCGGAAACGAAGTCACTACCAGCAAGTACGAGACTCCTGCTTCGGCCTTTGTGAAGGCTGCCGTCCGCGACACCAAGGCCTATATCAAGCAGAAGGGATACGGTCTCGGCGTTGGCTACGCCACCAACGATGACGCCGATATCCGCGACGAGCTGGCTGATTATTACAACTGCGGTGACCAGGACGCTGCCGTTGATTTCTGGGGCTACAACATCTACCAGTGGTGTGGTGAGAACACGATCCAGGGTTCCGGCTACGCCCAGCAGATTGAATTTTACCGCAACTACTCGGTTCCCGTCTTCTTTGCCGAGTACGGCTGCAACGTTCCCGGTGGTGCTGCTGCCCGTATTTTCGAGGAGACCACCGCTCTGTACTCGGACGAAATGACGCCCGTATTCTCGGGTGGCATTGTGTACATGTACTTCCAGGAGGACAACGATTACGGTCTGGTGGAACTTAACGGCGATAAGGCCGTCAAGATGAAGGATTTCACTTCGCTCGCAAGCCGTGTTGCTGCTGCCACCCCGTCGGCCGTCCAGTCTGCCGCCTACACCCCCACCAACTCGCCGCAGGCCTGCCCCACCACCGGCCCAAACTGGAACGCCTCGCCTGTTCTTCCTCCCACCCCGGATGAGAAGACGTGCGAGTGCATGTTCAGCCAGATCACCTGCGCCCCCAAAACCGGCCTGGATGTGTCGGAATACCCGGACATCTTTGACTTTATCTGCGGTGTGACGGGAAACCTGTGCGCTGGCATCCACGCCAGTGGTTCCACCGGTGTGTATGGTGCGTACAGCATGTGCCATCCTGAACAGAAGCTTGGCTACGTCCTCAACGAATACTACAAGAGCCAGAACAAGGCCTCTAGTGCGTGCAGCTTTGGCGGCAACGCCGTCCTTGTCAAGGCTTCCAGTGTGTCGAGCGACTGCAAGGAGATCCTTCAGTCTGCCAGCGCGGTCAACAGCCAGGCCGCCACCGCCACTGTCGGAACCGCTGCAACCAACACTGGCAGCTCGTCGTCTGCTACCACCACCGGCAAGGACGATGATCCCAACGCTGCCGGAACCCTTGAGGTCATGCACGTCTTCTCCGTTGGCGCGTATGGTCTTATTGCTGCTATTATTGGTGGTGTTAGTCTTCTATAGAAGGTTATAACTTATTTTTGTTAAGGGATGGCGTGTTATTACTTTTTTTCTTCCACTTTGCATTAGCTCTTGCATGTACTCATCCATTTCCTTTGTTTCTGTTTTAATAATTTCACTTCGCCTTGAAAAGCTATTTATGGTCTTTAGCTGAGCAGTGCAGAATTTGTTTAAAAAGGTTTATTTACCGAGACTGAAATTAACTACTACATCTTCGACCGGTTCGGTGTCTGTTAGAAAATAGGTATGGGGGGTAGTGGTAGTGGAAGGTTAGCTTCAGCACCCTTACTATCAAAAGGTAGGATCAAAAGTAGTGGGAAAATTGTCGATGATAATAACTGGAAAGCTAGCTAGAATGAGCGGGGGAAAGCCCCTAATGCATCCCTCATGGGATCAGGCTCTTCCCCCCCAAAGGCTCTAAATGCCATCCAGGCTTTCCATCCATTCTCTAGGCGTCTCCAGGTGTTAGAAAATAGGTATTGGGGGTGGTGGTAGTGGAAGGTTAAGCTTTAGCACCCTTACTATCAAAAGGTGGGATCAAAAGTAATAGGAAAATTGTCGATGATTATATTAGAAAATAGGTATTGGGGGTAGTGGAAGGTTAAGCTTCAGCACCCTTACTATCAAAAGGTAGGATCAAAAGTAGTGGGAAAAATTGTCGATGACTATCTGGAAAGCTAGCTAGAATGGGCGGGGGAGAGCCCCCAATTTATCCCCCATGGGATCAGGCTCTTCCCCCCCAAAGGCTCCGAATGCCATCCAGGCTTTCCTTTCATTCCCCAGGCGTCTCCAGGCTTCCTGGGGCCTTCCCATAATCATTAGGTATGCCTATGTAGATCCCTAATAGGTCGGAATGCATTGCAGTACGTTGCAAACGTATGTCAATACACATGGATACTGCCTAGCGGTAAGCATTTGGGTACATAAGTAAATGCACACAAATGCCTCAATGAGCTGGCAAAAGACCTATAAAAGGACGACGTCCGCTGCGCTTTCATAGGAATCATCTTAAGATAGAAAAAATTCAAGCTTCCCTTTTACATATTTCTCCATACGTACCTTATAATTATAACCCATTTGTCAGTCCTTTGGACTATGTACTAGGAAATCACACCTAATAACTATATTTGATTTCTAACTGCCTAATAAATTCTTAATAGATTATCTAGAAAGCTAGCTAGAATAGGCGGGGGAGAGCCCCTAATTTATCCCTTATGGGATTAGGCTCTTCCCCCCTAAAGGCTCCGAATGCTATCCAGGCTTTCTATCTATTCCTTAGGCGTCTCTAGGCTTCCTAGGGCCTTCTTATAATTATTAGGTACGCTAATAATACCTAATAACTATATTATAATTCCTAATTACTTAATAGATTCTTAATACCCTTTCTTAGTTAGAATATTATAAACTAAAAGCCTAGCGTGCTTCTTAAATAGTATTCTTCCTAATAGCTTAGTTAATATATCCGCTAGTTATTCTATTATTAATACGTATTATACTCTAATATCGAGTTCCCGTATTCGGTTAATCGTAGAGTAAAGAGGCGTACCGACGTATTTTAGGTTTAGCTAGTATATAGGCTTCGTAACGGCAGTAATAGTTACGGTATTATCCTCCTAGAGGACGATATTCCTAACGCGAAAGTTAAGCTCGGTTAGTAAATATTAAAGCTATATAGATCTCTAATAGGTCGGAGTATATTATAGTACGTTATAAACGTATATTAATATACGTAGATACTACCTAGTAGTAAGTATTTAAGTATATAAGTAAATATATATAAATACCTTAATAAGCTAGTAAAAGACCTATAAAAGACCGACGTCTACTACGCTTTTATAGGAATTATCTTTAGATAGAAAAAATTTAAGCTTCCCTTTTATATATTTCTCTATATATACCTTATAATTATAACCTATTTATTAATCCTTTAGACTATATATTAGGAAATTATAAAAAATTAATTTTTTATAAACGTAATACTTATACTATTAATCTCTTATTAACCTTCTTTTAAAGCCTAACCGTCGTAATCGTTTACTTTTCCTCTAAGTTTAAGTCTTAATTAATACGTAATTAACTAATATCTCGATTTCCTTTTTTTTAATCTTATATTTATTATAATTAATAGTTTTATTATAATTTCCTAGTATATAGTCTAAAGGACTAATAAATAGGTTATAATTATAAGGTACGTATAGAGAAATATATAAAAGGGAAGCTTAAATTTTTTCTATCTTAAGATAATTCCTATAAAAGCGTAGCGGACGTTATCCTTTTATAGGTCTTTTACTAGCTTATTAAGGTATTTATATATATTTACTTATATACCTAAATACTTACCGCTAGATAGTATCTATATATATTAATATACGTTTATAACGTATTATAATATACTCCGACCTATTAGGGATCTATAAGATCCCCTTTCTTAACTAGATCGTCCGCGATCTACTTTTAATTAGTAAAGGATATTAAGAGGACTTCCTTTTATATATCTTTTATAGCTTTTTAAGTATTTTTATACTTTTCTAGGGGGTCCTCTTTTCTTATCCTTTTTAACTTCTAAGTATATAAATTAAGTTTAAATAATAAGAATAATAATAAATAAGTAATATTAGTAACTATAATAATAATAATAATAATAACGACGAATAGGGAAATAGGGGGGGGTCTAATCTAGGATACGGGGTTTCTCTTATTTTATAGCGTTTCGGGTAGCTATAGGTACCGATTTATCTAACTATTAACGGCGATTTACCTTAGTATTACGCGGTATTTAAAGGGATCGCGTAGATAGCGATACCTAACTAGACCGTAATAGCCTATATTATCCCGTACTAATAACGATTACGTAGCTCTATCTATTATTTATACTAAATATAAGTAGCGGGCCTACTAGCGTAGAGCGCTATAAAGGTAGGCGGTGGCGGCACTATAGGAAAGGGGGGTACTATTATAATTATAGTGTGGATCCCTAATAGGTCGGAGTGCATTATAGTACGTTATAAACGTATATTAATATATATAGATACTGCCTAGCGGTAAGCATTTAGGTATATAAGTAAATATATATAAATGCCTTAATAAGCTAGTAAAAGACCTATAAAAGGACGATATCCGCCGCGCTTTTATAGGAATTATCTTAAGATAGAAAAAATTTAAGCTTCCCTTTTATATATTTCTCTATACGTACCTTATAATTATAACCTATTTATTAGTCCTTTAGACTATATACTAGGAAATTATAAAAAATTAATTTTTTATAAGCGTAATACTTATATTATTAATCTCTTATTAACCTTCCTTTAAAGCCTAACTATCGTAATCGTTTACCTTTCCTCTAGGTTCGAGTCCTAATCGATACGTAATTAACTAATATCTCGACTTCCTTTCTTTTAATCCTATATTTATTATAATCGATAGTTTTACTACTTACTATTTACCTTAAATAACGGATTACCCTTCTTTTATAACCCCCTTTTTTATTTAACCTCCTTTTAATAACGAAAGCACGTTAAATACTACTATTCTTTTCTTTTAATTCTACCTTTACCGAAATAATAACTAATTAACTACTTATTACCTTAGTAAATACTAAATTACTACCTTTACTAACTATCCACGCCTCTCGCGTACCTTTTACCTACTTCCTAAATCGTTAGATCCTAACGTTAGGTTCGAGTCCTACCTACAGAATATTTAATAGCTATTTCTTATACTTTTCCCTTTATTTCTACGACTTTTCTCCTATTTCCACGATATTTCCTTTATTCCAGTAACTAATACCTCGGTATTCCCGCTATTTCGATTTTAATAATCTCCGTTTACGAGTTTTCCTCTTTACCTATTTTCTATTTATTTCTAATTACTAATCCGCTTCTTATTATAAGACTAACCCGCTTTTATACCCCTTTTACGTTCTAATCACCTCCCTTTACGTTCTAATAAACCTACTTTTATTTATACTAGCCCTATTTCTCGTTTTAATAGTTCTCTTTTTTATTATTTTTTAATTCCTTAAATACGCGTTACCCTAATACTAACTTATAAATCGTAACTATCTAACTCCTTTTATTAACTACTAACCCCCTATTAACCTACCCTTACTACTATTTACTCTTACTTACCGCCCTTTATCCCTATAATTCTATACTAACGGTAAGTCTAGACTACTAATATATATTTTTCGTTCTAGATAACGGATAAAGAATAACGTGTTCTACGAAAAAAAGATAAAAGCGTTACCTATAACCTTAAAACCTTAAGTAAGGTAAACGTTACCCCTAGCTTATAAAATATAAGTAAAAGTCTATAAACCCCTATTATTAGTAATTAATCGACGTAACCGCTACCCCTATCTTCCGAAGTTATAGTAAAAGAGACCTATATTAGTAAGTTATTAGCTAAGGAGCTATAACTACCTACGGAAGTATAGCCTATTATACGTAATCGCCTAATAATAATAAGCCGAGGGAAAGGAAAGGCGGTAGATAACGGAATAAATATTCTACTAGCTTAGCTAGCTAATAATCTACTACCCTAAACTACTAAGTTATCTACGATCGAGGAATTAAAGTAAATAATAAAAACGCTACTATTAGACTACGCTAAGTCTAATATTAAGAGATAAAAGAGAGATAAAGAATATACCGATAATATAAATACGGTTATTACTATAATAATAAAAAGACTTCTAGAAAGACTAACTAACGTTATAAGCTATAGTAACTTACTAGCTATAGCTATAGCTACTTCTTTATCTTTTACTACTCTTACGTCCCTAACTAATAACCTATCTATAATAGTATTACTATTATCTATTAATACTAATAGAAGAAGCCCCCTTACTAATATAACCGTAATTAATAACCCCTTACTAACTATAAAAGACGTTTAATTATCTAGAACCTAGCCTATAGTACCGTATATATTATTATAAATACCTAAGGGTATAGGAATAACGGTATAAGAAGGATTATAAGGCTACGTATATAGATAAGGAGCTTATAATAGTAATATATTCTATAACTACCCGATACTATTCTAACCCGCTTTATCGTAAATAATAATACCTAGTATAATATTCTAAGCGAAGCTCTACCTAGGACTAGAACGGAAGCCGTTTAACGACGTTAGTATTAACGGCTTTTTACTACTATTAAGGCTCGCTATTAATAGCTAATTCCCTAGCCCTCGCTTAATAAATAGGAATTTAGCCGTTAAAGGCGGACTAATAGCTTATAATAAGCCCCTAAGGAACGATAAACGTATAACCGAATAGTATAAATACCTTTAAGCGATATTTCTAGAGCTAATACTACTATTAGATATTAACGATAAAGAGGATCGTAAGAAGAATAGTAAAAAAGTAATTAGTTAGCTATAAAGTAACTACTTAAATAAAGCGGACTATATAGTTATAATATAATTAGTACGTATTTAAACCTACTTATACGAATCTATAATTCTATATACGTACTAGATATCTTAAATATTATTAGTAATTAGAAGCGAATTTATATTACTTTAATACTTCGTTTATAGGTACGCCGATATACTATAGCTAATATTAATAGAATTAATACTAATATTTATCTCTAATTATACTCTAATAACTACCCTATCACGCGTATTTACGGCCCTTATACTTAATTACTAATATAAATCTAAATATAAGGCTATTAAACTTCTAGCTAAAATAATATAGAATTTTACTAATAACTTATTTAAAACGTATTATATTCGATATATAGTTAAGGATATTCTACGTTATAATATTATAGACTTATAGTATAAGACGAGATAGGATATTAATATAGACTTAAGCGTTCGTACTATAGTAAATACTACCCGTTACTTATTAAAGAATATATAATTATACGCTACTTAGCTAAATACCGTATTAAAAACCGAAGAGGAAGGAGAAACGCTATAATTCGGAATACGTAAAGAAGCCCTTAATTATATTACTTAAGATAAAGATAGGGATAAATTAACGTATTTCCGCTACGGAAAGACTAGTTATTAGGTACGCGAATACCTAGAACCCCGCGATAAGAATAACGACCGTTAATAAAAGACTCGTTTTATAACGAATCGCGGCCGATTAGCTAATAATCGTAACCGTTTACGTAATAACCGCGATACTCGTTACTATTCCTATAATACCTCTCGGGACTAAGACCGCGACTATTTATAAAAGCTATCTTAAGACTAAAAGGCGTACCGTTCTCCTACTCCCTACCCCTTTAAATATAAAGATAGATAAATAACGGATAAAGGCTAGCGAAATAATAAGAGAGGGGATAAGAAACCCGCGAATTATAATACTTACGCTACTTAGAAAGAGGATTTATCTCTTAAAGGTTTACTTATTTCTAAAGATACTAGCTCGGATATAAATAATAACTATTTCGCTAACGTTACCTACTATTCTATATTCTTTCCTACCTTATTAACGGAGGAATCTATAGCTATTAATAAGATATTAATAAAATAGCTACGCCGCGAAAGATATCGTAAGCGATATCGCCTCTATATTAGTTTACTAATAAATAATAAATAAACCCCCCTTATTATATTTATTAATACTAGAATAGTAAGCGTTTTCGTCTCTAAATTATATACTCGTTACTATTTAAAGCTATACCTATCTTTAGACCCCCTACGCCTTAGTAGTCTAAGCGGTAATAGTAACTTCGTTATTATTAACGATATCGTTATTTCCTTCTAATTAATAACCGTTAACGGTCTATTAGAGGTTATTTCTATAGCGGTTAGTATTATTATTAACGGTATCTACCCCGCTAACCTAATTATTAATAGAAGCGGCGCTATAAAGCTTAGGTATACTAACGCTAATAGCGAGATAAAGCTTATACTTTTACGTAATTCCCTAATTATTCCTTATTTCTACCCTCCCTAACGACGCGATAATATCGCTATTACTTATATAACCTACGCTAATAACCTTCTAATAAATACCTCCCCTTCCGCTAATAATCCTAATCTTCCTTACGCTAAAGACCCCCCTTTACCCCTATCGATATATATTTATAATATTTCGCTAGCTAACCCTAATACCTATACCCTCTCTTATATTACTTCTAAAATATTCGCTTTCGTTATTTATCTTATTAATTAGCCGTATAATAATAGCCCTTTACTACGCTAAGCGTTCCTACGGATAGTAAATACCGACCGCGTTATTATTAAATTTAATAAAGAACTATTACTTAAATATAAAAAATAGCTATTACTTACGAAAGAGCGTATAAAGTACGATACTATTCGTAGTACTATGATTTCCTAGTACATAGTCCAAAGGACTAATAAATGGGTTATAATTATAAGGTACGTATAGAGAAATATATAAAAGGGAAGCTTAAATTTTTTCTATCTTAAGATAATTCCTATAAAAGCGCGGCGGACGTCGTCCTTTTATAGGTCTTTTACTAGCTTATTAAGGTATTTATATATATTTACTTATATACCTAAATACTTACCGCTAGGTAGTATCTATATATATTAATATACGTTTATAATATACTACGATATACTCTAACCTATTAGGGATCTATAAGATCCCCTTTCTTAACTAGATCGTCCGCGATCTACCTTTAACCGGTAAAGGATATTAGGAGGACTTCCCTTTATATATCTTTTATAGCTTTTTAAGTATTTTTATACTTTTCTAGGGGTCCTCTTTTCTTATCCTTTTTAACTTCTAAGTATATAAATTAAGTTTAAATAATAGGAATAATAATAAATAAGTAATATTAGTAATAATAATAATAATAATAATAATAATAACGAATATAGAAATAGGGGGGGGGTCTAATCTAGGATACGGGGTTTCTCTTATTTTATAGCGTTTTAGGTAGCTATAGGTATTAATTTATCTAACTATTAACGGCGATTTACCTTAATATTACGCGGTATTTAGGGGGATCGCGTAAATAGCGACACCTAACTAGACCGTAATAGCCTATATTATCCTATACTAGTAACGATTATATAGCTCTATCTACTATTTATACTAAATATAGGTAGCGGGCCTACTAGCGTAAAGCGCTACGAAAGTAGGCGGTAGTAGCACTATAGGAAAGGGGGGTACTACTATAATTATAGCCGCTACTACCGGTACTAGTATTAATACGAATACGGCGATAACGGCGCTAGCGGCGGGCCTAGTAGCTACTATTAATACTACTACGGGTCCTACTACTAGTACTATAACTACTACGACTAATACTAGCGGGGGTCTTCCTTTAATATTATTAATCTTAATAGTATTAGCGGGCGTAAAGGCGGGTAATAGATAGACCGTAACGGTAGCTAGGGCTAATACTATACGCCGTAGGCGTATAATAGTTACTTAAATAAGTAAGGGGTTTTTAGTAAAGACGTATATTAACGCTATTAAGTTAATAAAACGTAGCGTATTATTAAAATCGCTACTATTTAACTTCTTATTAATAGGCGTTACGTATTAATTATATACGCGTAAGTATATTACTATTATAAGGTCTCGTTTAACGTAAGTACGTAGGTTCGGGGTCTTAATTTAGGCGTTATCGGCTATTAAAAAGCTATCTATTATAGTCGATAGGTAGCTAGGGATACGGTAGTTAGCCTAGCTATTATAGTAATTAATATAAGTACTCTACTCTACGTTATTAATAACGTGTCTTTAGTAACGAATACTAAGGTATTTAATACGTCTAAGCATATATCGGGGGTACGGGAGCGCTTCCTCGTCAGTAATTATAGCGGCTATACGCGGCTAAGTAACGGCTATAGTAAGTAATAAGGTATTATTAGTAATATTAGTATTAGTATTATTATCGTTTATAATATAGCTAATAGGCTCTATATATAGAATAGCTAGTAATAGTAGTAATAATATTAGTAATAAGAAAGATAAGTAAGAAAGAGATAGTAGTAATAATAGAGATAAAGAATTATCTATTTTTAAGTTATTTATAATTAGAAATCGCTAGCTTTTTATACTTCTTCGTTAGTCGTATAGCTATTCGTTTCTTTATCTATCGTAAATAAGAAAGAAGTTAGCTTTTATTATATAAGGTAAGGTTTATCGTAGCGTTTATTATATAAGGAGGTCTTTTATTAGTTAATATAGTCTAAATAACTATTAAAACGGGTAGTTACTAGGAAAAGTAAGGCCTAGAGACTAGAAGGGATAGCTAGATAAAGGATATTTAGGTCGGTCCCCGTATCTAGAATATCGTAATATAGCGATATTATACTTTTAATATTAGATAATACTATTAGTACCTCTTTCCCTTCTCTTCCTTATATAAATATTAGAAATAATAGTAGCTAGGCGCGCTAATATAAACGGTAATCGCGAATAAAAAAAAATAGGGATAAAGAAAAAAATAACGTAATAGCGTAGCGATAGGCCTAGAGCGGTCTAAAATAAAAATAGAGGTAATAAAGGCTATTATAGGCGAATACGCGGGAAATAACCGGGAAAAATAGGCGAATAGCGTAATTTTAGTAGTAATAGCGGGAATATAAAAAAGGATTAAAGGAAAAAAAATTTCTAAAAAAGGAATCGTAGCGAGGCGTAATAGTAAGGCGTAATAAAAATAAAAAAAACGAAAATAGTATAAAGAAAAATAGAATATAAGTAGAACTAAGATATAATTAAGGGTTAATTTAGAATAATATATAACGAATAGGAAGTAATTAATATAAAAAGAAAATAATTAGTAATAAAAAAGGAAATAAAAGTAAAGAAAAAAAAGAATAATATATATATAGTAGTAGTTACCTACTAATAAACGATAAGCGTTTACGGTCTAACTTAAGAAGGCGGCGACTAGTATACTAAAGGCTACGAATAAGCTAGCTATCTTCTACGTAAACTAAGAATAAGTTAAACCTATTATACCGTTTATTAAGTTAATAGCCGCCTAGTAACTTATGATTTCCTAGTACATAGTCCAAAGGACTGACAAATGGGTTACAATTGTAAGGCACGTATGGAGAAATATGTAAAAGGGAAGCTTGAATTTTTTCTATCTCAAGATAATTCCTATAAAAGCGCGGCGGACGTCGTCCTTTTATAGGTCTTTTACTAGCTCATTAAGGTATTTATATGTATTTACTTATGCACCCAAATACTCACCGCTGGGCAGTATCTATGTGCATTAATATACGTTTGCAACGTACTGCAATGCACTCCGACCTATTAGGGATCCATAAACTCTAAAGTATAAGTATTACCTTAATAAACGTCGATAATAAGCTACGGGCTATCGTAGAATAGCTCGTATTTATACTTTTATAATCGGTATCGTAAAATCTAATCGCCTTTTCTAAAAATATAATACGTAGCTTTATTATTTTATAATATAATTCTAATATATATTCGGTATACCTTTACGGAGTTAGATAATAAGCGAACGGTCTTAAATAACTACCTTTCGCGAGCTAAGTCCTACTAAAAAGCGATATCTTTATCTATTATCGGTTCTTATTTATATATCGTAGCGATATAAGACTTAGTATAGTAAGGCTCGGTACTAAAAAGTAGGTAATACGGGGAAAAGCCGCTTATTTAAGGGCGATTTAAGTAAATATATATAGCCTTAAGAATAATTATTAGCTAATCGATATCTTCCCGTTCTTTAGTATTAACGCTAGCTAAGCGATAGGTAATATACTTAATTTAGCCGTTAAAACGCTTAACTCGCTTATTTATCTATAAATAATATATCGTTATCTAATACTACTAAATAAGTAGCTCTTAGCTAACGAAAAGGGTTTTAAACTTATTAGAGTTAAAAGGAGTACTATTATTAGTAATAATCTCTATTAGGGGTCTAAATATAACGTAAATACACGTAAGTAGTATCTTAATAGTAGCTAAGGTACTATTATAAGGGTCTATAGCTACTATAGCGTAGCCTATAACGTATTCTACGGCTATTAATAACTATATTCGCTTTCTATTAATAATAAAACGTCTAGTAAAGTCTATCCCCTAGTATATTAATAGTCGTATAGTTAGTATCGGTCGTAGTAACTTAATTAACTAAGGGGGCTTTTATAATAGTTAGTATTCCGTATACCGTTAAATAGCCTTATTTATAGCTAATATTAAATCGGGGTACTATACTCGTCTCGCTAATAATACGTATAACGTACTAACGCGTATATATCCTTCTAGCTTATAGACTTTAATTACTTCTACTATAGCTACCTTATACGTTAGTATCTTTATTAGAGAATAGTTAATAATAGTATATACTTTATCGTAAAAGATAACGAAATAGTCTTTAACGAACGTTGAAGTAATACGATTAGGGAGAGGGTAACTATTTTCGAAGTAGCTAATAATATCCTAGACGTCGTACTATCTAAGGTTATTTAACTTTTTAACGTTAATAGCTATCGGTATATTATTTATAGTATTTATAAGCTATTTAGCGTCTATAGTATTATTAGACGGTAGCTATATTAGTAGCCGTATCTTAAATCGCTAGTTCAGGGGTCTAGGGTTATCGTTATTAATAGGAAAGGTATTAGTTATTATATCTTTATTATCTAGATCGGGCCCTTCCTCCTTATTTATTACTAGCGCTATATCTATATACGGTCTTAATAACTAATTAGCTAAGATATTAGCTTTACTAAAGCGATAGTAGATACGTACGCTATAGTATACGATTATATCGAGAAATCGTAATATTTAAGCTAGTTATTCCTACTTTATAATAAAAAAGCGGAGTATTTCGTAGTTAGTAATAACGGTAATCTCTATAGCTTCTAACTAGCTCCTCTAATATTATAATAATATAATAATAGTAAGTATTTCTCTCTCCTAAGTATTATATCGCTACTAGGTTTTCGATAAAACGGCGCTAAAATACGTAACGGGGCGTAATATACTACGTTTATTATTAGAATCGCGTTATAATTAGAATAATATAGCGTTAACGGTAGATATCGAGGCGTTAGTCTCTAAGACCGATAGTAGTATATAGTCGTAGTTACGTAGCTCTAGGAGGGATACTATTATATCGTAAATATCGTATTATACCTATAATAACTTATTATCTAGCTATACTTATACGCCTTTTAGCTTATCTACTCTAATATATTTATAGAGTAAGCGCGCTTTATATACGAAGTAGGGGATAAAGCGGCGTAAATAGCTAATAGCGTTTAAAAAGCTACGAATTTTAGTAATAATAGTAAGCGGTAATCTCTCTTATACGGTAGCGGCCTTTTTAGGGTCTAAGCGAATACCGTAAATAGAGATAATTATTCCTAGAAATTTACTTTCTTTAATAAATTATTCGTACTTTTTAAGGTTTAATAATAATCGATAGCGGCTTAATTAATAGATAATAGTAACTATCCGTTCCGTTAATTCCGCTATTATCTCGCCCTAAATATAAATATTATTTAAAAAGCTTATTATAAAAACGTAGACTAGCTTAAGGACCTCGTTTATAAAATACTAAAAGGTAGCTAATACGTTTATAAGGCTAAATAGTATATAAAGCTACTCGTATTATCTAAATAATATAGAAAAAGCGGTCTTTAGTACGGCTTCGGGGTCTATAACGATTTACTAGAAGCTATCTTTAAAGCCGAGGAAGGTATAAAAGCGGTATCTAATAGCTTATTATAGGGAATCCTCGATATTTAGTAATAGATAAGTAGCCTTTTAGGTAACTTTATTTAATACGTAGTAATTAATCGTAAAGCGGTATCGTAATCGGTTATCGCCTAGGAGGGGCTTCTTTAATAGTAGTAATACTAATATAGACTATAGGGAGTTAATAGCGTATTAAATAACGCTAAGAGAAAGTAATTTATTAATAAATTCTCTTATAATTTTATATTAATAAGGGTTATAGCGGCGTAGGGGAAGAGATCTAGGCTTAGCGTCTACTGTCTCGATATTATACTAAGTACGGGCCTTTACGTCTAATCTAGTATTAAAGTACTAAGGAATAAAGACGAAGGTATTATCTTTAAAGGCCTTTTATATAATTATTAAAGCTTTAGTATTAACCTTCTTCTATTAGTTTTCTATAATAACTCTAGTACCGCGAATAGTATCGTACTTTATACGCTCTTTCGTAAGTAATAGCTACTTTTTATATTTAAGTAATAGTTCTTTATTAAATTTAATAATAACGTAGTCGGTATTTACTATCTATAGGAACGCTTAGCGTAGTAAAAGGCTATTATTATACTACTAGTAATTAAGATAAGTAATGAAGGCGAATATTTTAGAAGTAACGTAGGAGAAGGCGTAGGTATTAGGGTTAGCTAGCGAAATACCGTAAATATATATCGATAAGGGTAAAGGGGGGTCTTTAACGTAAGGAAGACTAGGATTATCGGTAGAAGGGGAGGTATTTATTAGAAGGTTATTAGCGTAGGTTATATAAGTAATAGTAATATTATCGCGTTATTACGGAGGGTAGAAATAAGGAATAACGGGAGAATTACGTAAGAGTATAAGCTTTATCTCGCTATTAGCGTTAGTATACCCGAGCTTTATAGCGCCGCTTCTACTAATAGTTAGATTAGCGGGGTAAGCGCTATTAGTAATAATACTAGCTACTATAAAAATAACTTCTAATAGACCGTTAACGGTTATTAATTAAAAAGAAATAACGATATCGTTAATAATAGCGAAGCTACCGTTACTACCTAGATTACTAAGGCGTAGCGGGTCTAAAGATAGTTACGGCTTTAAATAGCGACGAACGTATAATTTAGAAACGAAAACGCTTACTATTCCGGTATTAATAAATATAACGAGGGGGGTTTATTTATTATTCGTTAGTAAACTAGCGTAGAAGCGATATCGCTCGCGATATCCTTCGCGGCGTAGCTATTTTATTAATATCTTACTAATAGTTATAGATTCCTCTATTAATAAGGTAAGAAAGAACGTAGAATAGTAAGTAATATTAGCGAAATAGTTATTATTTACGTCTAAGCTAGTATCTTCGGAAATAAGTAAACCTTTAGGAAATAAATCCTCTTTCTAGGTAGCGTAAGTATTATAATTCGCGGGTTTCTTATCCCCTCTCTTATTATTTCGCTAGCCTTTATCCGTTATTTATCTATCTTTATATCTAAAGGGGTAGGGAGTAAGAGAACGGTATACCTTTCGGTCTTAAGATAGCCGTTATAAATAATCGCGGTCTCGGTCCTAAGAAGTATTACGAGAATAGTAACGAGTATCGCGGTTATCACGTAACCAGTTACGACTATTAGCTAATCGACCGCGGTTTATCGTAAAACGAGTCTTTTATCGGTAGTCGTTATTCTTATTACGGGGTTCTAGGTATTTACGTACCTAATAACTAGTCTTTCTATAGCGGAAACACGTCGATTTATCCCTATCTTTATCTTAAGTAATATAATTAAGGGCTTCTTCGCGTATTCCGAATTATAGCGTTTCTCTTTCCTCCTTAGCTACTTTTAATATAGTATTTAGCTAAGTGGCGTACGATTATATATTCTTTAATAGGTAACGGGTAGTATTTACTATAGTACGAACGCTCGAGTCCGTATTAATATCCTATCTTATCTTATACTATAAATCCGTAATATTATAGCGTAGAATATCCTTAACTATATATCGAATATAGTACGTTTCGAGTAAGTTATTAATAGAATTCTATACTATTTTAGCTAGAAGTTTAATAGCTTTATATTCGGACTTATACTAGTAATTAAGCGTAAGAGCCGTAAATACGCGCGACGGGGTAGCTATTAGAATACGACTAGAGATAAATATTAGTACTAATTCTACTAGTATTAGCTATAGTATATTAGCGTACCTATAAACGAAGTACTAAAGGGGTATAAATTTACCTCTAATTACTAATAATATTCGAGACGTCTAGTACGTATATAGAATTATAGATTTATATAGGTAAGTCTAAATACGTACTAATTATACTATAACTATATAGTCCGCTTTACTTAAGTAATCGCTTTATAGCTAACTAACTACTTTTTTACCGTTCTTCTTACGATCCTCTCTATCGTTAATATCTAATAGTAATATTAGCTTTAGAAATATCGCCTAAAGATATTTATATTACTTAATTACGCGTTCGTTATTCCTTAGGGGCTTATTATAAGCTATTAGTCCGCCTTTAATAGCTAAATTCCTATTTACTAAGCGAGGGCTAGGGAATTAGCTATTAATAACGAGCCTTAATAGTAATAAAAAGCCGTTAATACTAACGTCGTTAAACGGCTTCCGTTCCGGTCCTAAGTAGAGCTTCGCTTAGAATATTATACTAGGTATTATTATTTATAATAAAGTAGGCTAGAATAGTATTAGAGTATTATAGAATATACTATTATTATAGGCTCCTTATCTATATACGTAACCTTATAATCCTTCTAATACTATTATTCCTATACCTTTAAGTATTTATAATAATATATATAGTACTATAGGCTAGGTTCCGGATAATTAGACGTCTTTCGTAGTTAATATAGGGTTATTAGTTACGGTTACGCTAGTAAGGGGGCTTCTTTTATTAGTATTAATAGATAATAATAGGGCTATTATAGACGGGTTATTAGTTAGGGACGTAGGAGTAGTAAAAGATAAAGAGGTAGCTATAACTATAGCTAGTAAGTTACTACGGCTTATAACGTTAGCTAGTCTTTCTAGAAGTCTTTCTATTATCGTACTAATAACCGTATTTATATTATCGGTATACTCTTTATCTCTCCTTTATCTCTTAATATTAGACGCTACGCGGTCTAATAGTAGCGTTTTTATTATTTACTTTAATTCCTTAATCGTAGATAACTTAGTAGTTTAGGGTAGTAGACTACTAGCTAGCTAAGCTAATAGAATATTCGTTCTATTATCTACCGCCTTTCCCTTCCCTCGGCCTACTATTATCGGGCGATTACGTATAATAGGCTATACTTCCGTAAGTAGTTATAACTCCTTAGCTAGTAACTTACTAATATAGGTCTCTTTTACTGTAACTTTAGAAGATAGGGGGAGCGGTTACGTCGATTAACTACTAATAGTAGGGGTTTACGGACTTTCGCTTATATTTTATAGGCTAGGGGTAACGCTTACCTTACTTAAGGCTTTAAGGTTATAGGTAACGCTTTTATCTCTTTTTTATAAAATACGTTATTCTTTATCCGTTATCCGGGACGAAAAATAGATATTAGCGGTCTAGACTTACTATCGGTATAGAATTATAAGGATAAAGGGGTAGTAAGTAGGAGTAAATAGTAGTAAGGGTAAGTTAATAGGAGGTTAGTAATCGATAAAGGGAATTAGATAGTTACGATTTATAAGTTAGTATCGGGGTAACGCGTATTTAAGGAACTAAAAATATAATAAAAAAGAGAACTATTAAAATAAGAAATAGGGCTAGTATAAATAAAAATAGGTTTATTAGAATGTAAAGGGAGGTAATTAGAACGTAAAAGGGGTCGATTAAAACGTATAAGGGGTATAAAAACGGGTTAGTCTCGTAATAAGAAGCGGATTAGTAATTAGAAATAAATAGAAAAATAGGTAAAGAGGAAAACTCGTAAATAGAGATTATCGAAATCGAAATAGCGGGAATACTAAGGTATTAGTTACCGAAATAAAGGAAATATTATAGAAATAGGAGAAAAGTCGTAGAAATAAAAGGAAAAATATAAGAAATAGCTATTAAATATTCCGTAAGTAAGACTTAAACCTAACGTTAGGATCTAACGATATAGGAAATAAGAAAAAGGTACGCGAGAGGCGTAGATAGTTAGTAAAAGTAGTAATTCGGTATTTACTAAAGTAATAAGTAGTTAATTAGTTATTATTTTAGTAAAGGTAGAATTAAAAAAAAGGAATAATAGTATTTAACGTGTTTTCGTTACTAAAAGGAGGTTAAATAAAAAGGGGGTTATAAAAGAAGGGTAATCCGTTATTTAAAGTAAACGGTAAGTAGTAAAACTATCGATTATAATAAATATAAGATTAAAAGAAAGGAAATCGAGATATTAGTTAATTACGTATCGATTAGGACTCGAACCTAGAGGAAAGGTAAACGATTACGACGGTTAAGCTTTAAAGGAAGGTTAATAAGAGATTAATAATATAAGTATTACGCTTATAAAAAATTAATTTTTTATAATTTCCTAGTATATAGTCTAAAGGACTAATAAATAGGTTATAATTATAAGGCACGTATAGAGAAATATATAAAAGGGAAGCTTAAATTTTTTCTATCTTAAGATAATTCTTATAAAAGCGCGGCGGACGTCGTCCTTTTATAGGTCTTTTACTAGCTCATTAAGGCATTTATATGTATTTACTTATATACCCAAATGCTCACCGCTAGGCAGTATCCATATACATTAATATACGTTTATAACGTACTGCGATGCACTCCGACCTATTGGGGATCCACAGTACTAGAGTTATTATAGAAAACTAATAGAAGAAGGCTAATACCGAAGCCTTAATAATTATATAAAAGGCCTTTAAAGATAATACCTTCGTCTTTATTCCCCGGTACTTTAATACTAGACCAGACGTAAAGGCCCGTACTTAATATAATATCGAGATAGTAGACGCTAAACCTAGATCCCTCCCCCTACGCCGTTATAGCCCCTATTAACGTGAAATTATAAGAGAATTTACTAATAAATTACTTTCTCTTAACGTTATTTAATACGCTATTAACTCCCTATAATCTATACCGGTATTATTACTATTAAAAAAGCCCCTCCTAGGCGATAACTAATTACGATACCGCTTTATAATCGATTACTACGTATTAAACGAAGTTACTTAAAAGGCTACTTATCTACTATTAAATATCGAGGATTCCCTATAATAAGCTACTAGATACCGCTTTTATACCTTCCTTAACCTTAAAAATAGCTTTTAATAAATCGTTATAGACCCCGAAGCTATATTAAAGACCGCCTTTTCTATACTATTCGGATAATATAAGTAGCTTCGTATACTATTTAGCCTTATAAACGTACTAGCTACCTTCTAGCGTTTTATAAATAAGGTCCTTAAGCTAGTCTACGCTTTTATAATAGGCTTTTTAAACGATATTTATATTTAAGGCGAGATAATAGTAGAACTAGCGGAATAGATAATTACTATTATCCGTTAATTAAGCTACTATCAACTATTATTAAACCTTAAAAAGTATAAATAGTTTATTAAAGAAAGTAAATTTCTAGGAATAATTATCTCTATCTACGGTATTCGCTTAGACCTAGAAAAGGCCGCTACCGTATAAGAGAGACTACCGCCTACTACTACTATTAAGATTTATAACTTTTTAAACGCTACTAGCTATTTACGCCGCTTTATCCCCTACTTTATATATAAAACGCGCCTACTTTATAAATATACTAGAATAGATAAGCTAAAAGGTATATAAGTATAGCTAGATAATAAGTTATTATAGGTATAACGCGATATTCGCGCTATAATAGCATCCCTTCTAGAGCTACGTAACTACGACTATACGCTACTATCGGTCCTAAAGACCGATATCTCGATATCTACCGTTAGCGCTATATTATTCTAACCGTAACGCGATTCTAATAGTAAACGTAGTATATTACGCCCCGTTACGTACTTTAGCGCCGTTTTATCGAAAACCTAATAGCGATATAGTACCTAAGAGAGAGAAATACTTACTATTATTATATTATTATAATATTAGAGGAGCTAGTTAGAAGCTACGGAGATTACCGTTATTACTAACTACGAAATACTCCGCCTTTTTACTATAAAGTAGGAATAACTAACTTAAATATTACGATTCCTTAATATAATCGCGTACTATAGTATACGTATCTACTATCGCTCTAGTAAGGCTAATATCTTAGCTAATTAATTATTACGACCGCGTATAGATATAGCGCTAGTAATAAATAAAAAAGAAGGGCCCGATCCGAACGATAAAGATACGATAACTAACGCCTTTCCTACTAATAACGATAACCCTAGACCCCCGAACTAGCGATTTAAGATATAGCTACTAATATAGCTACTATCTAATAATATTATAGACGTTAAATAACTTATAAATACTATAAATAATACGTTAATAGCTACTAACGTTAAAAAGTTAGATAACCTTAGATAATATAACGTCTAGGATATTATTAACTACCTTAAAAACGGCTACCCTCTCCTTAATCGTATTACTTTAACGTTCGTTAAAGACTATTTCACTATCTTTTATAACGAAGTATATACTATTATTAACCGTTTTTTAATAAAGATACTAACGTACGAGGTAGCTATAATAAAAGTAGTTAAAGTCTATAAGCTAGAAGGATATATACGCGTTAGTACGCTATACGTACTATTAGCGAGACGAGTATAATACCCTAACTTAATATTAGCTATAAATAAGGCTATTTAACGGTATACGGAATACTAATTACTATAAAAGCCTCCTTAGGTAACTAAGTTACTATAACCGATACTAACTATATAACTATTAGTACGCTAGGGGATAGACTTTACTAGACGTTTTATCGTTAATAGAAAGCGAATATAGTTATTAATAGCTATAGAATACGTTACGGGCTACGCTATAATAGCTATAGACCCTTATAATAATACTTTAGCTACTACTAAGATACTACTTACGCGTATTTACGCCGTATTCGGACCCCTAGTAGAGATTATTACTAATAATAATACTCTTTTTAACTCTAATAAGTTTAAAACCCTTCTCGCTAGCTATAAGCTACCTATCTAATAGTACTAGATAACGATATATTATCTATAGATAAATAAGCGAATTAAACGTTTTAATAACTAAATTAAGTATATTACTTATTACTTAACTAGCGTTAATACTAAAGAATAGGAAGATATCGATTAGCTAATAATTATTCTTAAGGCTATACGTATTTACTTAAATCGCCCTTAAATAAGCGGCTTTTCCCCGTATTACTTACTTTTCGGTACTAAGCCTTACTATAATAAGTCCTATATCGCTACGATATATAAACGAGAACCGATAATAGATAAAGATATCGCCTCTTAGTAAGACTTAGCTCGCGAAAAGTAGTTATTTAAGACTATTCGCTTATTATCTAACTCTATAAAGGTATACCGAATATATATTAGAGCTATATTATAAAATAATAAAGCTACGTATAGTATTTTTAGAAAAGGTAATTAGATTTTACGATATTAACTATAAAAGTATAAATATAAGCTATTCTATAATAGCCCGTAGCTTATTATTAACGTTTATTAAGGTAATACCTATACTCTAGAGTTACTAAGCGGCTATTAACTTAATAAATAGTATAATAGGTTTAACTTATTCCTAGCTTACGTAGAAGACGGCTAGCCTATTCGTAGCTTTTAGTATACTAGTTACCGCCTTCTTAAGCTAGACCGTAAGCGCCTATCGTCTATTAGTAAGTAACTACTACTATATATACTATTCTTTTTTTCTTTATTTTTATTTTCCTTTTTTTATTATTAATTATTTCCCTTTATATTAATTACCCTCTATTTGTTATATATTATTCTAAATTAACCCTTAATTATATCTTAATTCTATTTATATCTTATTTTTTCTTTATACTATTTTCGTTCTTTTTATTCTTATTACGCCTTATTATTACGCCTCGCTACGATTCCTTTTTTAGAAATTTTTTTCCTTTATTCCTTTTTTATATTCCCGCTATTACTACTAAAATTACGCTATTTACTTATTTTTCCTAGTTATTTCCCGCGTATTCGCTCGTAATAGCCTCTATTACCTCCCTTTTTTTATTTTAGACCGCTCTAGGCCTATCGCTACGCTATTACGCTATTTTTTTCTTTATCCTTATTTTTTTTTATTCGTAACTACTATCTATATCGGTACGCCTAGCTACTATTATTTCTAATATTTATATAAGGAAGAGAGGGGAAGGAGGTATTAATAGTACTATCTAATACTAAAAGCATAATATCGCTATATTACGATATTCTAGATACGGGGACCGACTTAAACGTCCTTTATCTAGCTATCCCTTCTAGTCTCTAGGCCCTACTTTTCCTAGTAACTACCTATTTTAATAGTTATTTAGACTATATTAACTAATAAAAGACCTCCTTATACGATAAACGCCGTAATAAACCTTATTTTATATAATAAAAGCTAACTTCTTTCTTATTTACGATAGATAAAGAAACGAACGGCTATACGACTAACGAAAAAGCATAAAAAGCTAGTAATTTCTAGCTATAAATAACTTAAAAATAGATAATTCTTTATCTCTATTATTACTACTATCTCTTTCTTACCTATCTTTCCTATTACTAATATTATTACTATTATTACTAGCTATTCTATATATAGAACCTACTAGCTATATTATAAACGATAATAATATTAATACTAATACTATTAATAATACCCTATTACCTACTATAGCCGCTACTTAGCCGCGCGTAGCCGCCGTAATTACTAACGAGGAAACGCTCCTATACCCCCGATATATACTTAAACGTATCGAATACCTTAGTATAGCACCCATTCTGCAGCGTCCAGGGCCCCCCCCGCCTATATAAAAAATTACCCGGCCTAGCTATTTTAACTAGCTATTTCAAGCGAACGGGCCAGGGCCCCCCGTCTAGGGCCCTACTAATTCGCTCGAAATAGCAAGCATCCTTCTAGCTATAGGGTATACTAGTATAGCTAAATATACGGGCTTATTCGAGTAAATAAGCTAGTAGAAATAGCTAGTATAGCTATATATACTAGCTCGTTCGAGTAGACTAACTAGTAGAAATAGCTAATACTAGCTCGTTCGAGTAAACTAGCCAGTACTAGCTCGTTCGAGCGAAATAGCTAGTAGAAATAGCTAGTACTAGCTCGTTCGAGTGAACTAGCTAGTAGAAATAGCTAGTGTGGCTACGTATGCGGGCTCGTTCGAGCGAAATAGCTAGTAAAAATAGCTAGTACTAGCTCGTTCGAGTAAACTAGCTAGTAGAAATAGCTAGTATGGCTATATATGCGGGCTCGTTCGACCGAAATAGCTAGTAGAAATAGCTAATACTGGCTCGTTCGAGCGAAACAGCTAGTAGAAATAGCTAGTGCTGGCTCGTTCGAGCGAAATAGCTAGTAGAAACAGCCAGTGTAGCTGCGCATGCGGGCTCGTTCGAGCGAAACAGCCAGTAGAAACAGCCAGTACTGGCTCGTTCGAGTGAACCAGCTAGTGCTAGCTCGTTCGAGTGAACCAGCCAGTGCTAGCTCGTTCGAGCGAAATAGCCAGTAGAAACAGCCAGTGCTAGCTCGTTCGAGCGAAATAGCTAGTGCTGATAGCCAGTGCTGGCTCATTCGAGTAAACCAGCCAGTGGAAACAGCCAGTGCTGGCTCGTTCGAGCGAAACAGCTAGTAGAAATAGCTAGTGCTAGCTCATTCGAGTAAACTAGCCAGTGGAAACAGCTAGTGCTAGCTCGTTCGAGTGAACCAGCCAGTACTAGCTCGTTCGAGCGAAATAGCCAGTAGAAACAGCCAGTGCTGGCTCGTTCGAGCGAAACAGCCAGTACTAATAGCCAGTACTAGCTCATTCGAGTGAACTAGCTAGTAGAAATAGCTAGTGCTAGCTCGTTTAAGCGAACCAACTAGTAGAAACAGCTAGTGCTAGCTTATTTGAGTAAACTAGCTAGTAGAAATAGCTAGTACTAGCTCGTTCGAGCGAAATAGCTAGTAGAAATAGCTAATAGAAATAGCTAGTGCTGGCTCGTTCGAGCGAAATAGCTACTAGAAATAGCTAGTATAGCTACGTATACGGGCTCGTTCGAGTGAACCAGCTAGTAGAAATAGCTAGTGCTGGCTTATTCGAGTGAACTAGCTAGTAGAACTAGCTAGTGCTGGCTCGTTCGAGCGAAATAGCTAATAGAAATAGCTAGTAGAAATAGCTAGTGCTGGCTCGTTCGAGTGAACTAGCTAGTGCTAGCTCGTTCGAGTGAACTAGCTAGTAGAAATAGCCAGTACTAGCTCGTTCGAGCGAAACAGCTAGTAGAAATAGCCAGTAGAAATAGCCAGTGCTAGCTCGTTCGAGCGAAATAGCTAGTAGAAATAGCTAGTATAGCTACGTATGCGGGCTCGTTCGAGTAAACTAGCTAGTAGAAATAGCTAGTGCTAGCTCATTTAAGTAAACTAGCTAGTAGAACTAGCTAGTACTAGCTCGTTCGAGCGAAATAACTAGTAGAAATAGCTAGTAGAAATAGCTAGTGCTGGCTTATTCGAGTGAACTAGCTAGTAGAAATAGCTAGTACTAGCTTATTCGAGTAAACTAGCTAGTAGAAATAGCTAGTGCTAGCTCGTTTAAGCGAACTAGCTAGTAGAAATAGCTAGTACTAGCTCGTTCGAGTAAACTAGCCAGTGCTAGCTCGTTTAAATAAACTAGCTAGTAGAAATAGCTAGTACTGGCTCGTTCGAGCGAAATAGCTAGTAGAAATAGCTAGTATAGCTACGTATGCGGGCTCGTTCGAGTAAACTAGCTAGTAGAAATAGCTAATACTAGCTTATTCGAGTAAACTAGCTAGTAGAACTAGCCAGTACTAGCTCGTTCGAGCGAAATAGCTAGTAGAAATAGCTAGTAGAAATAGCTAGTATTAGCTTATTCGAGTAAACTAGCTAGTAGAAATAGCTAGTACTAGCTCATTCGAGTGAACTAGCTAGTGGAAATAGCCAGTACTAGCTCGTTCGAGCGAACTAGCTAGTAGAAATAGCTAGTGCTAGCTTATTCGAGTAAACCAGCTAGTAGAAATAGCCAGTACTAGCTCGTTCGAGCGAAATAGCTAGTAGAAACAGCCAGTACTAGCTCGTTCGAGTAAAACAGCCAATAGAAACAGCTAGTACTAGCTCGTTCGAGCGAAACGCGCATACGGGCTCATTCGAGCGAAACAGCTAGTAGAAATAGCTAGTAGAAACAGCCAGTACTAGCTCGTTCAAGCGAAATAGCTAGTAGAAATAGCTAGTACTAGCTCGTTCAAGTAAACTAGCCAGTAGAAATAGCTAGTACTAGCTCATTCGAGTGAACTAGCTAGTAGAAATAGCTAGTACTAGCTCGTTTAAGCGAACTAGCTAGTAGAAATAGCTAGTGCTAGCTTATTTAAGTAAACTAGCTAGTAGGGCTATATATACGGGCTTATTCTTATAAACTAGCTAGTAGAAATAGCTAATATAGCTATATATACGGGCTCGTTCGAGCGAAATAGCTAGTACTCTCTAGCTACTCGGATACGTTATTAAACTCGCGCGTATCCTATACTACCTCGTAGAATAGCTACGGGATCTTAACTAGGTAGGTAGCTAGGTACGGGCCGTTAGTCTTAAAGCTACCGCGCTCGGGGAAGGCTACGTAGCTTATATAGTCGTAGCTATTAAGGTTAACGCTATCTTAGTAGCTATTAAAAGTAATAGAAAGAGTATTATTATTAAGCCCTATCGCTATATAGTATATAGGTCCTACGGTATAGGGGGTATACCCTAACTACTTACGTCGGGAAGAAGATAATTAACTAGATTCTACTAGTATACGGCTTTATCGGTAGCTCGATCGTATCTATACCGGTATTAGATAGTAGTACTAGCTAGTTACTAGTATTTATAGCTTTTTAGAAAGTAAAAATAATATATAAATAATCGATAAGTTATATATTATAATATTAAAACTATATTATTCTATAAAAAAGAATCGATATATTAAGCTTATCCTAATACTAGTATTATATTAACCCTAAGAAATCCTTAACTTAAGTACCGTATCTTCTAATAATTTAAGGGAATATAAAAGCTAGTATCTTTATAGAACCTTAGATAACTTTTATTAATATCTTAAAGAAAAGGTAGTCTTTATAATAGCTAAAAGTAAATAAAACTATTTTTAACTTATCTTATATATAAGATAACTTAGCTTAAAAAAACTAAGATACTTAATATCTTCTTACTATACTATATAGTATACTTATAAGAGACTATATTAAAAATAAGCCGAAAAATTCTATAGTCTACGGGTACTAAATAAGATATTCTAGATATCTACCTAGTTTCTAGTAATATATTCGTTAATAGTATTATTAGGATCTACTAGGTAATAGCCGCTATCGTATTAGATAATACGATATAGATTATAAAGTATACTAAGATAGGCGGGGTAACCGTTATAGGATAATAGAGCGTCTAATCGTAGCTATAGCTTATCCTAGTACTTTACGTCCTATATTTTAAGAGTCTAATAATAATAAGTAATAGCCTTTATAGATAACTACTATATTATTAATATTTTATTATCTTTAGGGGTTAAAGAGATAAAATCTTAACGAGATTAATTAGTAATTAAGCGTATAATTATATTTAGACTATAAATATCGTACTTTATTACCTTTAAATACTCTAAGTATATTAGCCTAGTATTACCGTCTATTACCGCGCGTATCTACTATCGATAGTAGACCTACGACTAGGTATATATAGCTAGACCTACCTTAGGTCCTAGGTCTTCCCCGTTATATAGAAGAATAGCTATAGCTATCTTATTTATTTTATATATTATCTAAGATAAATACTTACTAAATAAGTATCTTAGATTAATATAAAGGATAATTAAAAGGTTAGTAACTAGAATACTATCTAAATATAGTATCGTAGTTATAATAGCTATACCGCTAGTCTTAACTTACGTATTAAGAGTAGTAGTATAGCTAATACTCCCGCGTATACCTATAATAACGGGATACTTCGCTTTCTTAGTAAGCTAGGTTACTAAGATAGCTTAGTAAATAAAGATTAAACTTTACTAACTATTAAGGCCCGTTATAACGTTAGATAATAGCCGAAACGCCTCCTTATAAAGCGAGTCCCTATTATAAGAGATTACCGTATATACTATAGTAAGTTAGGTATAAGGGACCCGATATATATTAAACCGATATAAATAGATAGATATCGGGGTTACGAGCCGAGGTAAATCTTTAAGTAGATATACTAACGCGATAAGGATTACCTATATCTTAGCTAAGGTTAAGAGGCGCCTAATTTCTTATATAGGGGTTATATAATCGCCTCTATTAATATTATAAAATATCCGATCTAGCTATCCCTAGCTACGTAATCTTTAGACCTAGTACGTAAACTAACTCGATACGAAATTACTAATAAGTATAAGAATAACTTACGTTAGCGCGTTATATACTTATATATCCTAGATACTTATATCTAGTTAATAGCCTAGGAGCTAATTACGGTATCGTTTTAGATAATTAAGATAATTATAGATAATAATAGTATTCCTATTATATAATACGTAGCTTAGAATAGCGATAATATACTTAATATAAGCCGAGAATCTAAATATATAGATAATAAACGGATAGCTCTTTATAATTAGGCTAAGAACCTCCTTTCGCGGCTTTAAGCGTATAAAGGGATTTATTATTATATTATAAAGAGCTTAGATAGTATTAATATATCTTAAGCGCTTTAGTTGTTTCTATTAAGCTACGTTTATATCGGCCTAGAAGTTAGGAACGGTATTACTAATCCTTTACTTATTCTATATAATATCTTTAGGCTATATAACTATAAATACCGTATCTAGCGATTCTAAACTAAATAGATTATATTACGTAGAGCTAACTATACGAAATTTTACTTAAATAGGAGTAGAAGTAAAAGACGTTAAGGTATAGTCCCGGGTATATCTTATTCCTCCGACCTATATCGAATAGCTAGCTTATAAGTTAGCTATTACGTTTCCTACCCTTAAATTAAGCCTATTATCGTTATTTTCTTCGTTGTAAAATAGATCCTCTAAGATAACGCGAACCTCTAGTTTAACTTGGCGCGTAATATAATAGTCGTAGAAGTAAATAGTAATATAGCGTTAACTTTATATAGAAAGGTTTTATTACGTATATGATAGTGAGAAACTCTATAGGTACTGTTATAGGATATCTCTCGCTAGGAGCTTCTATTTAATATACGGGTTTCTATAGGTATCTAGATATATAACCTATATAAACGAGCTTTGCTTTTATAGCCTGTTAGTATTATCTAATAGGTATTAGTAAAACGGTAATACTAGCTATAAGTATTAGACGACTAGCGACCTAATATACTATAGTAAGAAGTAGTAGACTACTTAGCTATTATACGTTAGATATAAAGCCTTATAATATACCGTTATAAAGGAAACTAACTTATTATTAATAAAGATATTTTATAAGCCCCCTTACTAAATATTATTCTATCGTAGCCTAAGAATTTCTAATATTTTAAGTAGTTAGCCGCTAGTAATATAAAAGAGGATTAGTAAGTATTATTATAATTGATTTATATTAGCTTAGAAAGCCTATATAGTATCGATCTTATACTAAGGGGGGTCTAAGTCTATCTAGCTAACGCTATAGGGACTTTTATTTACCTAGCGTATAATTATATCTCGTTACGTATCTATCTAGGTATTAGACGTATCTAACTTAAACTAGTATCTAAGGGAAGTATTATTATAGTTATTATAGATTAAATCCTAAGGGATAGCTAGTAGCTAGCTACTAAGTAGTAACTCTTATAAAGAAGCGCTAAAGACTAGAGTTTTAGTTAGCTAAATAGCCTAATTAATAATACCCTATATTAGAGAGCTAATTAACGTAATAGTAAAGGTAAAAGTACTATATATAACTTACCCTCCTTTAAAGTAGAGAACTAGCTAGGCTATACTATTAGTAATTATCTATATACTATAACTTAATTAACTAAGTAACTTATCTACGGGATATAGGCCTAATATAAACTACGCCTAGCGTAAGAAACTATCCGTATTTTTACGTATACGCTCGTTGATACTAATAGTATTCTACTTAGCGGTCTCCTAGATACTAAATAGTAGTTTATTAGCCTTAAGGTTAGCTTACTATTCCGTAATTACCTTATATAAGATATATAACTAAATAACTTTTAATAGTACCGATAGAGCTTAATATAATAACCCTATTAGTATATACGTAAGGGTTATAGCGGGAGTATTACCGTACTAGCGTATGTTACTCTAGTATAAGCTACTATCTATCTAAGCGGAAGCTAGAAGCGGTAAGAGAAGCTAATAAAATACTCTCTATTTCGCTATATTATAAAGGATAGTTAAATATAGAGATAAAGAGCTTACTAAGCTTATTACTAAGCGGCTAGTAATAGTATATCGGCTAGCGATAGAGTATAAGTATATCCTACGTAAGCTATACCTAAGTATCCGTTAATTAATATCTCTAGGGTAGGTCTAGCTACTTATTTAGTAAACTTAGGGCCGTCTTAAATATAAATATAATCGATTTTACGGTAACCTTAATATAAGCCTTCTAAGTTCCCTCCTCTAGTTAGAAGCTAAAGGGTTTACGCCGCTCTATAGAAGGGTATACCGTATTTACGTAGGTTAGCGTTACTATTACTAACTAGGTATTAGAAATATCGGCCTATATAGTCTTAATATATTCCTTAAAGGCCCTCTTTATATAACTAAGCTTAATATCTCTAAGGGCTAATAATATAGTAGCGCGTCTAATAGTATTAGCTAAAAACCCTTTTAGATAAACGTCTTACTTAACTTAGCGTAGCTAGAAGTTAGGCTCGGCTTTAAAGCTAGCTCTAGATATAGTCGTAATTAATAAGCTATTCTTATATACCTTATTATATAAGTCTTAAAGCTACTTAAAATATAATAGAGTATTACGTTTAGTAGCCTTAGGACTAATAAGAACCGATATATTACTTTTATATAGCTCTATATTAAAGATAGGAGGTATTATTATTATTATAGTTACTTTAAACTAGTAGCTATTATTATATAGAAATAGACGCTAATACTAAACCCCCGTTCGTTCTCTTATAGATAACGCTACTAAGTTTACTCCTTTATAATTAATACGATAGTACTTCCGTATATAGTTAAGTAAGAGGGTTATATAAGAATATAATTAGTACTTAATACCTAGATAAGGTAAGCTTAGGCCTAGAATAGGGGGGGGATAATTAGTAAGTAGAGAGAATACCTTAATATTAACCCTTATATATATATAAATACGCTAATCGTTTAAGAGAGCTAAAGTAATAGCTACCTAATAAGGGGGCTTAATAGCTTTATATTTATTAAGGAGATATCTATTAATATACTTAGTTAGAAGGCTATAGTAGTAATCTATATATATAATTATATTAAGATAGGCTATAGTAAATAGGCTAATATTAGTCTCTTCTTATATAGTAACTTTATTTATAATCGTTAGCTTAGATTAAGGCTCCTAGAAACGTTAGAACTTACTTTATAGAGATACGGTCTATATAAGTTAAAAGTTTCTTAAAGCCTTTAAATAAGATTTTAAGATAAGAATTAAGAGATAGTCCGCGTAGCTAAGAGAGATATACTTCTATAAATCTCTAGCTAAAGATATAAGATAAAATAGATAAACGAGTATAATAGATATGATAAAGTAAATATTAATTATTAACTATCCTTATAATTAATATACCTACGGTCCCTAGCCGAATAAGTAATAAGAAAGTACGAACTATAGGATAACCTAGTAATAGGAAAGTATAATCGACTCTAAGGATTATTATTTCTAAGCGGCTCTCCCTACTACCTCCTATCTTACTTCTTACTTATAAAGGACCTATATAAAGGTATTTACTAAGAGGTATAATACCTAAGAATATATCTATATATAGCTAACTTTATAGTCTATCTATTTAGCTACTACCCCGCTATAGAATATAGATACGGCTAGCTACTAAGTATCTTTTATACGGTATAAGTAAAAGGAATAAATATAATAGAAGGTAGATAGAAGCTTTCTAAGCGGTTCTCCTACTACCTCCTATCTTTCTTCTTTACTTATAGAGCACCTATATATAGCGATATACTAGGAAGTATAATACCTAAGAATATATCTATATATAACCTACTTTATAGTTTATCTATTTAGCTACTACCCCGCTATAGAATATAGATACGGCTAGCCGCTAAGTATTATTTATACTATAAGTACGGAAGGAATAAATATAATAAAAAGTATATAAAAGCCTTTTTAATAGTTCTACCTATAACTTACTATATTATTTTATCTTCTAGAGAAATAATAGATATATAATACCTAGCTAACCTTATACCTATTACTTCTCTTACTATACTACTAACGATATAGTAGATCTTAGTCCGCTAGGGGGGGTCCGTACCTAGAAAAATTTAGATATTTTACTTATTTAGTATAGTAAAAATAAGTAATTCAACTTACGCTACTAAAAAATAAGTAAAAACGTATACCTTTTAAACACTTTATTTTTAAATTAAATAGAAAATAATAATAAATTATTTATAAAGGGAGTTAAAAGACGGTAGCTTATTTTTAGTAGGTAGATATAGTAGGAGGTTATAGTAGGTAGTTATAATAGGTAGCTTATTTTTAGTAGGTAGTTATAGTAGGTAACTAATATTTAGTAAGTAGTTATAGTAGGTAGTTATAGTAGGTAGTTATAGTAGGTAGTTATAGTAGGTAGCTTATTTTTAGTAAGTAGTTATAGTAGGTAACTAATTTTTAGTAGGTAGTTATAGTAGGTAACTAATATTTAGTAGGTAGTTATAGTAGGTAGCTGTTTTTCAGTAGGTAGTTATAGTAGGTAACTAATTTTTAGTAAGTAGTTATAGTAGGTAACTAATATTTAGTAGGTAGTTATAGTAGGTAGCTGTTTTTTAGTAGGTGGTTATAGTAGGTAACTAATATTTAGTAGGTAGTTATAGTAGGTAGCTTATATTTAGTAGGTAGTTATAGTAGGTTACTAATATTTAATAGGTAGTTATAGTAGGTAGCTTATTTTCAGTAGGTAGTTATAATAGGTAACTAATATTCAGTAGGTAGTTATAGTAGGTAGCTGTTTTTTAGTAGGTAGTTATAGTAGGTAACTAATTTTTAGTAGGTAGTTATAGTAGGTAGCTTATTTTCAATAGGTAATTATAGTAGGTAGCTTCTTTTTAGTAAGTAGTTACAGTAGGAGATTATAGTAGGTAGTTACAGTAGGTGGCTTATTTTCAGTGGGTAGTTATAGTAGGTAACTAATATTCAGTAGGTGGTTACAGTAGGTAGTTATAGTAGATAACTAATATTCAGTGGGTGGTTATAGTGGGAGGCTGTTTTTCAGTAGGTAGTTATAGTAGGTAACTAATTTTTAGTAGGTAGTTATAGTAGGTAGCTTATTTTTAGTGGGTAGTTATAGTAGGTAGCTTCTTTTTAGTAAGTAGTTATAGTAGGTAGTTATAGTAGGTAGGTCTCTTAAGGTTGGGGTTTACGTTTTATATTCCTTTCTTATACTAGCCTACCTTCTATTACTAATTTAATTTTTAATTTTATTAAAGTTAAAAATAAAGTATCTAAAAGGTATACGTTTTTACTTATTTTTTAGTAGCGTAAGTCGAATTACTTATTTTTACTATACTAAATAAGTAAAATGCCTAAATTTTTCTAGGCGCGAACGCCCCCTAGCGGAGTAACGTCTACTATATAGTTAGTAGTATAGTAAGGGGAATAAGATTAATAGGTACGGGTAAATTTATAACTAGATATATTAGTATTTAAAAGTAAATATATACCTACTAAACCCTTATTCTACCTTACTATACTAGGATAGGTCTTTAGTTTTAGTATCTAGGTTAGGTAACTAGTTATTAATAACTACGAGACTTCTAGCTTAAGTAACTACTTTCGTATCTATTAACACTATAGGTAGAGGCTTTATTCTAGCTCTAGATAATCTTACTAATCATAAAACACTAGCTTTACTAAGTCCTCTAGCTATATATCGTCCCTTAGAATATACTTGAAATTTAAGCCGATTCGTGCCTGTGGATCCCTAATAGGTCGGAGTGCATTGCAGTACGTTGCAAACGTATGTCAATGCACATGGATACTGCCTAGCGGTGAGTATTTAGGTATATAAGTAAATGCATATAAATGCCTTAATAAGCTAGTAAAAGACTTATAAAAGGACGACGTCCGCCGCGCTTTTATAGGAATTATCTTAAGATAGAAAAAATTTAAGCTTCCCTTTTATATATTTCTCTATACGT
>LNGL01000060.1:28441-51941 GCA_001510565.1 Knoxdaviesia proteae
CATCTCGTCGTCAAACGCCTCCTCGCTGTTGCGAATGCGCGCGATGCTGCGCATGGCCTGCACCATGTCCGACACCGCCAGCGGCCGGATGCGCGCCCCGATCGTCACCACGTTGTCCCAGATGCGCCAGTTGTCCGGCGCCAGCTTTGCCCCGCGCTTGAACGCCTCGAGCGACTGGTAGAGCAGCTGTACCGGGCTGCGTTTCTCGCGCGCCGCGGCGTCGACGGCGGCCCCCTCGTCGTCCGAGTCGGCATCTGTCGGCGCCGGCTCTTCGGCCTTGGCGCCCCTGGCCTTCTGGTCCGCCAGCGCCTCCCGGTACAGACTCCACAGCGCGCCGCCCAGGTTGCTCCACGTCCGCGCGTCCTCGCCGCCGGAGACCTCGTCTGCCGACGAAATCGCCCGCGTAAACGCCTCCGCCGCCGCCTCGTAGTCGCCCAGCCGCAGCGTGATGTCGCCCAGCCGGTTCCACAGCTCTGAGCTCACGCGGTTGACCCCGACCGCCAGCCTGTACGCCTCACGCGCCGCGGCAAGGTCCTTCTGCTGCAGGTAGTGCTCGCCCAGGCTCTTCTGCGCCCGCGCAAAGCGGTGCCGCGAAATCTCCCACGCCCGCATGTAGTGCGCCGGCTCGCTCTCGATCTCGCCGAGGATGCACAGCAGCCGTGCCGCGTTTGACGGCGGCGGGGAGACCTCCGCACCCATGTAGTCAGCAGCCCTGGGGAAGTGCGACTCGGCCACCGACGCGACCACGTCTTCGGCCATCGCCACGTCGCCCGCAACCGTGGGCTGGAACAGCTGCCACCGGAGGATGCCTCTGGCTTTATCACCATCGCCGAGCCCGCGGCCCTGTTCGTCCCCCGCCTCGGCGTTGGCCGCCAGACACAGCGCCACCTCGGCCCACAGCCGGAGCCGCTTGAAGATTTCCAGCGCCGACACCAGCGACCCCACACCCGCCCAGCCGTACGCCAGCTCCGACTCCAAGTGCCACCGCGGCGGTGTCAGCAGCATGTGGATGTACTGCAGCCGCACACTGGCGGGCGCAGACTCGCTCTCGTTCTGCGGAGCCGGGAAGAACGACCGCGGCTGCGAGAGCGGCACGGCCGCGCTGGTATCCGCCGCCGTGATCTCCAGCTTGGGGACATCGGCACTCAAGCCCTCGGCGTCGGTGTTCGCCGCCTCTTCGGTCTTGATGCCCGTGTCCACCACAACCTGGTCCACGACCGCCTGCAGCTGCAGCACACCGCGCTCGACCGTGCGGCTGCGGTGCTGCTCAATGCGCGACCGCACAATCAGCGCCTGCGTGTAGATCTGCCAGTTGGTCGCCCTGTCGTTCAACACGCGTGTGGCATACGGCAGCACCTCTTCGGCCGTCAGTGTGTCCATCGCCGAGAACGTGTCCTTGATAGTCGCCTCGGTGAGCAGGATGGCCTGGTCGATCGCGGACAGCTGGGGCTGGTTGTCCGGTCCGAGACCCTGGAGTGCTGCAGGGACGGTGTCGGACGGACGGTCGTCTTTCGGGGCATCTTTGTCGAAGCTGATCGTCTCGAGCAAGGTGTCGTCGTTGAGCGGGAGTGAGTCTGGCTGTGCAGTGTCCGCCGCCGCGTCTTCGTCGTCTTCGTCGTTGACAGTAGTCGACGGGTTCGTCTTTCTGGCTTGCTCCTCCTGCCGTGCACTCTTGGCAAGCACCACCAGCTGGCTGACGGACTTCTCTTGGAACCGCGTCCGCTTGCCCAGCGCGCCAGTCAACACGTAGTGGAACCCGTTCAGCCGGGCAGCATCCGCCAGCGCCGTCTTCGCGTCCTCCTCGCGGCCGAGCATGAGATGCGTGTTCGCCAGCTCGACCAGCAGGCTGACCCGCTCCTCGCGGGACCACACGTCCGGCGTGGCAGTCTCAGCAGCCACCGCCCACACGTCCTCGTCGTGGTCGGCGCCCCGGAGCACCAGCGCCCGCACAGCCGCCACCGCGTCCAGCACGTCCGCAAGCAGGCTCGGCACGTCGGTCCACTGCGCCATGCGCGCAAACGCCGCCCCGCGGCTCAGGCTCGGCTGCGCCAGCATCTTGTAGTGCCACACCAGCACGCGCATGCGCATCCACGCCAGCCGGGCAGGAGCCGTCGCACTCGTACCCGTGCCGGCCGCGGTGCTCGAGGGCCGTGTCACGAAGATGAAGCGCGCCAGCACGAACAGCTCCAGCACCGGCGCGTGCACGTACGGCGCCACGCCGTCGACCTCCAGCTCGCCCACCAGCCACGTCCGCGCCACGCCGTTCCGGATCGCTGCGCCGGCTGTTGCCGGCCCGCCCTCGACCACCGGGCCCGTCACGTTGGCTTGCAGGAACACGTTCAGCGCCGCCTCACCCACCGCCAATACCTCCGCCCGGTCGAGCGCTTCATCGCTTTTCTCGGTCTGTTCCTCGGCCGTCGAAGTCTCGGTAGAATTTGCGCTGGCGACCAGCTCGTTGATCAGTTGTTTCGCCGTGGGTGTTTTCAGTGCTGCCACGTACTTGCCCGCCGCCAACAACGAAACGGCGCTCGTCTTCGTCTCCGTCTCGGCCATTGTCAGAGTGTAGCTTTTGCGTCAATGTAGATTCGTATTGTATGAAGGTATTGCTGTATTCTTCACATACTAACGCAGAGTTCGTAGCGGAAAAGAAGTCATGGTGAAAGCAAATCTCGGGTAAGAGTGCTTGACAGAACTAGAACGAAGGCATTTGTCACCTAGAGAAAAAAACGTTTGGAGGGGTGATCGCGGGGATGAAAAATTCTTATCGATAAGCCAGTACCTACTTAGGGTTGAACCCGAATTGGTCTCATATATATCGTAGTCGACTCACTCACAGCACGCCGCAAACGTTGTTCTCATATACATGTCACCGCTTTTACTGTTCAGATCAATCTCTCGCTACATACATACGCAAAGTCGCCTTCGTCAAGCCGGAAAAAATAAAAAAAAGGGCTGAAAAGAAAGACAAAAAGAAAAGAATATCACCAGCCAGATCTCTCAAAGATGTTGCACAACGAAGCACAAAGCTAGATTGCACAGAAGATAAAAGATCCAGATACAAGAGCCTTGAAGGAGAAGAAAAACAGCTGCTGCTTCGGTAGAATACAGACGAAAAGAAATGAAGCTGTAACGCATCCACAAAGACAGCAAACAAAAGTGAGGGCATACGGAACAAGACAGTAAAAAAAAAAACGCCTCTTCGATAGAAACGAATAAAACGAGACGAACTAACTACCTAACTACCTCTCCACCTTCCACCGAGAAACCGGAAGTGACATGAGTACGCTCCGCCACGACCTGGCGTTTACTTGCGGCCTCCGCGCTTGCGTCCAGGCACTACCTTGAACGACGACGAAGCGGGAACGCTGTCGGCCGAGGCGTCGCGGCCCGATCCTCCGTGGCCGCTGCCCTTCTTTGCAACCTCGTTCCATCCTCCGCTTCCGCCGGTCTTGACATCGGCAGTGGCCGACGACTGCTTCTCGATAATGCCCTTGTCGGCAAGCTTCTTGCGGCGGATGAACTCCTCGGCAAAGTGACGGCCGTCCATCGTGCTGGAGCTCGAGTACACCGCATCGCTTATGAGAGCGTTGTCCAACGGAAGCAGCATCAGGGTAGCCGCAAAGGTGGGAACTATGCGTGAAGAGTTAGGGTTAGTATGCTGCATATGCCTGCGCACTCCGTCATCTAACCGGACCCATCCAGATCTGAAAGGGGGAGGGGGTACTTACTATCGATTCCAGAGGAGATTCCACGGGCAAGTTCGCGGTGAAGCCACTTGACGAACTCATCCATGGCAGCCGCATTGCCAGCCACACCAGTCGACACCTTGGGTGTGTTGGACTTGCTACCAATGGTCTTCACGCTAGCCGAGCTGACCGAACGGGTCGGCTGAGCCGGAACCGAAGCGGCCGCCGTAGCCTTAGCCTTGCCTCCAGTTCCAACAACGGCCCATCCGGCCGAAGCGGCAGGAGCAGACGAACCACCGCCAACAGAGCCACCCGAAGCAGCCGAGCCAGCAGTGCCGGTGGCAGACACCGGCGACGGAGAAGAGATGCCCTTACCAGCGAGATCGGCGTAGCGCTTGGCGCCGGTCGGGGCTGCAGGGGCAACGGTCTGCATGGAAGCAGCAATCTCCTTGGCCTTAGCCTTGCGCACCTCCTCCTCGCGCTGAATCTCGGCAAGAGTCTTCTTGCTGGAAGCCGAGTTGCTGACAGATCCGGTAACCACCGCCTTGCCGGCAGCGGGCTTGACCCAAGGGCTACCCGCCGCGGGCGCCGGAGATCCCTGGCCCCAGGTGCTAGTGGTGGGCAGTCCGGGGAGACCGGCAGCGGCAGAAGCCTTCTCGCGCTCGCGAAGCTCCGCCGCTTCGTGCTCAAGAGCCGCACGACGGGCGGCCGCAGCAACCTGTTCAGCACGCGCAGCCTTACGCGACTCAGCCTCCTGAATTTCCTTCAGAGAAGGTCCCTTGGGCGCCTCGCTGGCCTCTCTGGCCCAAGGAGCCATGGGAGGGGGCTGAGACGGGGTCATGACAGCCGGTTCGGGAGTCAGGGATTGTTCACGCCTGGACCATCAATCATCGCGGTTAGTTTCAATGCTAGGTACCACATAAAAGGCCATCGAAGAAGGGCTTCACTTACTGAGGCGGGGGGAACGGCATGGGAAGACCGGACAAAGTGGGCTTGGTGGCAGCCGCCTTGCTCGTAGAGCGGGACTCCAGGGGAGCAGCAATCGCCTTCGGCTCAGAGCCGGCCATGCTGCTAGTTGTGTCCTTGGACACGCGGCGCGATCCCATGGTCGACGGCATCTGCCGCTCCTCAATGGCATCGGAAATCGACGCGGGGATAGAGGCCGATGACGGAGTGATGCTGGCACCAGCCGCGGCAGCGGCGGCAGCCGCAGCCATGTGGGCTTCGTGCATCTCGTGCTGGTGGCGAAGCTCGTGGAATTCGTGGATCCGGTCCTTGAAACCCTCCTCATCGTCAACCAGCTGGTCAACGCTCGGAAGGTTGGCTCTGAAGCCAGAAGCCATCTCGGCACCCGGGGCCGCCTGGGGGTAACCAACGCCGGCACCAGAAAGGTTGGCCAGCATCTGACGCTCGGTCTCATTCAGGCTAGCTAAGTCAGTCTCCCGAAAGACTTCTCCGCTAGGCGCAACAGCAACACCGCCAGGTCCATGCGCCATGCCCTGCGAATCAAAGACTCCCTGAGACATTGAAAGAAGGCCGCCGCCAATGGGAACCGGAGGCATGCCGAGCGGTCCGGACATGCTGCCAAAGCTGGGCTGGCTCTGCAGGCTATGAGCGCTGGAATGATGGTGAAGGACACCAGGGAGAGCACCCGGAAGCGCACCAGGCATGGCGCCACCGTGGAACTTGGACATCGCCTGCTGCTGGCGAAGAAGGAACTCGCGCTGCTGCGCTGCCGCAAACTGCTCCTCCTGCTTGCGTCTCTCCAAGTTGTTCTGCTCCTCCGCAGTCAGGGTGCGGCCAAAGCTCGGGAGAACCCCGCTCAGGGGAGGGACCACTCCACCCGAAGGCGAAGGGGTGAAGGGGCCGGTCTGCGCAGGGGGACCGTGAGGAATTCCCATCTGAGGAACCAGAAACGGCTCCCGCGAGTTCCCAATGCGGCGAATAAGCTGTCCAAGGGGTTCAAACTCGGTGTCTTCGAGACGGCGCACCCGGAGATCGGGGGTAAAGAAAGTAGCTTTATACCAATCGTTCATCTCCAGGCCGGTAAACGGTCCCTGCATCTGTCCCTGGGGGTCGAGGTACACCCACCGCATACGGTCGGGCATCACCATCTGGCGGACCTGGGACGAGGACTGCGGTTCTCCCGACAATCCTCCAAAGACGCCGTGGGGGGCACTTCCTAGAACCTGAGCCTGCTGGGCGGCCAGGGCAGCGGAAAGATCCGGCCCACCGTTGTACATGGAATGACCACGGGACTGATCAGCAGAGTACATGTCGTCAAACATGCCACTGCCAAGGCCTCCAAGAGCGGCCTCCGAGCCACGGCCGGCGCCGCTGGTCGGGAAGCTGCCACGGCCAATCACGCCAAGCGGATTGCCGCGGCCGATCTCCGGGTTGCCCAAATCATTATGATGATCGTGCTCTTGAGACTGCATCTGCGCCTGAAGAGAAGGCGGGAAGAGCGATTCAAGCTTACTGCGACGTCCAACGCCGGACGCGCCGGTGCCAGGAACACCAAACACATTGCCGAGACCATGCAGGGCAGAGCCAGACATGTCACCGATGGGAGCAAAGACGGATCCGCCAAAGCCAGTGCCAAAAGCCTGGCGTTCACGATCGGGGGTCGAGGCGGTGGCGGTGGTGGCAGGCCAGCCACCGGCAAACGAAGTAAGATGGCTTCCATAGGTGCGCGGGCCGGTGCTAGAGGTCTGGCTACGATCGCTGCCATCAAAGGCGTTGGCACCAAAAGCTCGCGAGCCGGCGCCAAATGGGTAGGACGGATCGGCGTTCAAGGCGGCGCCGATGGAGCGCTCATTGCCCTCCTCGTCGTGGTCGTCGGTAGTGTGATCCCCGAGGGGGCTTCGATACGGATTGGTGGCGGAAGGACTCATTCCCGACGTCTGTTCCGAGTCCCCTAGGTTCAGCGACGCCATGCCCAGATCAGCAGCAGAGCCTTTGACCGGGGTTTCAAAAGATCCGCTCCGGCCAGTAGACTTACCGACAACTGATGCAGGACTAGCTTCAACAGCATTTCCGGCATTTGAGTTTTCAAAGCGGGTCGCTTCACCGAAGGGATCGGTGTCGGTGCGAGGGCGGCTACGCCAGGCGCGGTTTGCCTCGGCAGTCGACATGGGCTGCTCGTTCGGGCCGGTCGCGGTACGGGAATTCGAGGGTTCGGCGGGGGTCGACTCCTTTGCGGGAAGGAACTGGGCGAGACGGCTCTCACCTCTGCCGGAAAACTGCTTGCTGCCAATGGGAGCACCAGACATGGCGAAGTTACCAAAACTTCCAATGTTCGAGGTGGCAGCAGAGGCAGACGCCGGAGGAGCAGAAGGCCAGGCTTGGCCAATGGCGGAAGCAGCGGGGGCGGGAGCCGGGGCGGCAACGGCAGTCGGGGTCGGGGCAGGAGCGGCGACGGAGGTCGCGGTGGAAGTCGGAGGCTTGATCACGCTGGAAAATAGAGAAGACGACCGCATCACCGGCTCGCGGATGGGCATGTTTGTCGCGGAAGGGGTAGCGGGAGCATCGTCGGCAGCTTCCTGATCAACTTCCTTGGTATCGGTATTACGGCGTCCAAACCAGGACGGGGTGTCCTCACGGCCGAATCTGCCAGCAGTCGGCGAGACCATGGCAGAGAATTGGCCGGGTTCGCCCGACTCTCTACGACGGGCGGACGGCCGGGAGCTAGTAGGAGAAACGAGACTGTAGGGGTTGGCACCTGCGTGAGACACAGATGGCTTACGGCCGTTGGGTCCGGGGGTCTGGTTATTATCCTTGTTGTTCGTTTGAATTGGCACCTTCATCAGAGAATTAACGTCGGTAGAAAACATCTAATGGAGGTAAGCAGAGCAGAAAAAGAAAGGATAGTCAGTAATCGAGGACTTCGTAGAAGAAAGTTCAACAGATAGAAAGCAAATAAAACAGCTGAGAAAGGGCATTCACCCAGAACAAGGAAGCGACTGACAAACGAGAGGAAAGGGTGAGAGAGGATGGGAGAAACGAGATGTTTCAGAGGGGAAGTTTGGAGAAGGGAAAAAAAAAGAAGAGAGAAATTTGAACGGTGAAGGTTGGATAGAAATGAATCCAGGGAGAAAAAACAAGGCAGGTAAAGCAGGCTGGAAACAAATAAGATATTGGACAACAGGCAGAGGAATCATCAACGGAGCAGGCAGGGCACGAAAAAAAAAACCAAAAAAAAACAAAAGAAAACATGTGGCCATGTACACTGGTACACATTAGGCCAAAGTTCCCATTCTCGCAAACAAGCCTCAATACCCCATGAGCAGAGTAAACACTTGAACGGACAAAATAGCATGAAATCAAAAAGAAAATAAACAACATACCTCTTTTTCTTCAGGCGTCATGTCCTGGAAGCTCATGAGCTTCACATCACCTGAAGCCGTCCAGCAAAGATCAGGCTCGGGGTGACTGTGAGTTTCGGTGGACTTTCCCCAAGTTCGTGCAGCATGGCCATTGGCATGGCCGGGGTTCCAGCCAGGCATGAACAGTCTAGACGGGTTCTGGGGCGCAGACGAGCGTTCTCCGGCCTGGAAGATGTCAAGAATTTGGTCCCTGCCGTACCGGGAAGGCCCGGTCGGAGGCAAATCGGCTACTGGCGCGGCCATAGAGGTAGCGGGGGCAGGAGGCATTGAAGCGGAAGACTCGACCGGAGCAGGCGATTGCGAAGTCGGGACGGGAGGATCGGACGGAGGAGGGTGCGATGAGGCAGATTGAGCTTGGGGAGTAGTGGACGAGCGGCGGAATGTGCGAGTTCCGTTTGCTGAGCGGCCGTCACGACGAGTCCTGGATGATGGTAAAAACGAATCGGGCGCGGTTAGTTAATTAGTCAAGAGGAAAAGGAAAATACCAAGAGGGCAAGTAGGCAGAACCGGAGCCGGCTTGTGTATGTAGGTCAAGTAGTTCCGTCCTAGTCGCGAACAGTTGATTGGGGCTAGGTTTAGGTAATAGATGAAGCATCGATCATCCATAATTTCGTTTACACTTGCACGAGAACAGCCAACTGAAAAAAGGGACCACGTTCGGCCAGACAAAGAACAAAGAAACCAAGCTAGATGGTTCTAGGTCTAGCCCAGCAAGGCAGATAGATACGAGAGAGCTCGAAAATCAGACGGGGGAAGAGCTCACCATTCGCCATTAACACCGCGACCTTCTCCGCCCCGAGTATCACGGCTCGTATTCTGGCCTGCGGCAGCAGAGGCAAAGCTTGATGGCAGTGTGGCCGGCATGATTGCAAGAATTCTAGCGCGTGACCGATGAAAATAGAGAGGTCCGGAAAGGTGATGGGAAGCGGGGGGAGATTGCGAGAGTTCGTAAAACGCCGAGAGGGGTCGGAAGTACTTCGCGAGATGGAAAAGGGTTGATGGTAGGACAATCGCGGGATGTGTTCTCGCGTCCGGGAGGCTTGAATTTTTGATGATCGAACAGGAGATGGGTGTGTTCTCCTATGTACAGACAATGGCAAGGAATATCTCGATGATGAAGAGCTTCCGGTAGTACTGACGCGGTAATGCAATTACTGTAGTACTATCAAGAGTTCAAGAATCTGGAGAGGGAGGTTGAGGAGCACACAAATGGTCCAACAAGTAGGGTGAAGGTATTGAGAGAGACAGAGATGGAACCGTGGTCAATAGGAGATGGATGTGAGAGTCACAGAGAGAGGAGATGGAGTAGATTCTAGGGAAGATAGAATTGAATATCAAGAACAATAACTGCGCCAGCTGGCTATCAAGATTTTTGATGATAAAACGGTGGAATGCTTGAAGATGTGAAGATGGAAAAATGGTCAAAAATGGTGGAATAAAACCATTGATTCTTAGTGATGAAGGAAGAAAGAATTAAAGGATTTGTGTCAAACATATGTATCTGCAAATTGTGAAAATTAAAACCTAGCACGAAGAGCAAACTTCAGCCAAAAAGAAAAAACTGTAACCTATTGCTTTTGCGCCCACTAAACCTAATCAGGGGTGGGCAAATGCCTGCTGACTCATCCGGTCCGTGTTTCAGCACTCTGCTAGATCCGGGAATTTATCCGAGGCTTAGACGCTCACGCTTTTATTCGGCGGTTACCGGTACACTTCAGCTACCAAACCCTTATCGCCCCATCATTCAGTTGCCCTGATTCTGATCCCTGGGAGTGGTTCTTGGACGTCCCGATTCTTCAACTTGTGCTGGTTTCTGCACGGCATGTTAGCAGCAGCCAGACGTGACGAGTCCGATTGATCTCCGGAAGGGGGGGGGTTTTTTCAGGGGTTTCGGGGGCAGCCTTCGGCACACGATAATTTCTTCTTCTTCTTCTACCCATGCCCTGCACGTAACGCAATTTGTGGTCCAAACTGTTGGCTACCGTGGTTGGGCTTCCTTCACCACCTGAAGATCTGCTTTCCAATTGAGGCCAGCCTGGGGGCCACGCGTGGCCCTTCCCCAGGTGCCGCGAGCTGAAAGCAAAACGCATGAAAAAAAAAAAATGGAAAAAAAAAAAACCGTCTTTGGCTCTGCACCAACACAGGCGCCCATTGCTCAGTGACACCGCCCGCATTTTTCACGCGCCGGCGGTGGATTGACACATCGTTGGCCAATTCTGCTTGTTTGACGCGGATTTCCCAGCCTTCTTCTCCCTTCCTGGTGTCTTGTCTGGTCGTGTGGCATGCCAGCAGCGAACGGATGACGGCCGGCGGTTTGGCAGTCATTTTCCGGGCCAAAAGATGCACCATGCAATGCAATGTCCCTGGCAAACGCCGTCGTTTACCAGGATCAAACCGTGTGTGCGCGTGTGTAGTATCACTTGACTCCTCTGCCTTTGGGGTTCATTGGGTTGGAGTAAGCGGGCCTGCTGCAACTCTAATACGGAGCGGCAGACACCAGTTTGTTCATTCATGCCAGTCAACCCTGAGTCAAGGGAGAGGAGAAGACAAGCAGGTTGGCCTCACTGGGGCAACACGCAGTCCGTAAAAGAAAGGGCAAAAAGTTTGTCCCCAGTGCAACAAGAAAGGATTGATGATACCTTCACCAAAAAGATCTTCGCCTGCCGGCCGGTTGCGCAAAAAGTCAAAAACTAGGCCCAACCAGGAATCGAACCTGGGCTTACGGAATCAGAATCCGACGTCATGACCATTAGACCATTGGGCCTTGTACCAATTGGTGATTTGAGGGGCTAGTACAACGGCTTATCAGGCCTTGAGCCAATGTTGCATATAATTCCTTCTGATATTACCTTCTATCCAAGCACTTCCCGCCTCACAGACCACCAACTTCTGCATATTTGTTCTAGTATCCGTCTATGCACGTCGCAGCCAATGTATCTGGGTTCTGACTTGTACATAGCAGCCACGGTTTTCCGTCAATAGCCGCGTACGTACCTGGGAACGTCGTTAGGGTTAGGGTGGGGTTTTTTAGAGATACAGCCCTGCCATTCTTGATCAACTGAGTTAGTCCCATGATCATAGGCACAGCATGAGATGAATTCTGTGATAACATACGTGAGAACCGCGCTGTTAATGATCCAGGGTGCTCCAATTATGTATAGGGTTCTCTCTAGTTGGTCATCGGGTTCTCTCGCACCATTTCCCCACGGATTCCATGGCGAGGGGTGGCTGTTTATGTGCGGCGTCTACGGCACCATGTGAACGAGAACCCGAACCCGACCGCCCGAAGGACCCAGGCATTCTCCAAATCATCCAGTTCATTTGGGCCTGCCCACAACTGCCGTCTTGCAGGGTATGCCCCGTGATACGCTGTTGTTCCTGACCAGCGAGCGCGTCTAGAAGCCGACCGGGAAACAATCGTCGCCACCGACGTAGCCTGAAGTTGCGCACACAAACAGTGGCCGGGACCCTCGAAAGGAGAGTACTTTCCGGTGCAAAGGAGACGATAAAATAAAGGAAGCCAAAAATCTACACCACGTGGGTCTCCTGGATGGTCAACAGAGGATGATAATGGGCACAGGAACCAGCATAGGCCCTTCGGAATCACAGTCGGGGGGACTAGTGGTCTCCTGGGCTTCTACAGTCGCACCAAGAGGAATCCACGTTCTCGCTAAGGCGCTGTCGGATCACCGAGTGTTTAGTGTTTCACGCACCGCCAGGAGGGCTCCTTCGCAGAGGCACTCCTCTCTCCAGACCTCCGTGTAAGTGAGCTATCACTAAATGTACACAAACAGGCATTAAGGCACAGACAATGTACATCTGCACATACACAGTCCCGAAGGCTAAAAGGAATCTATACTGACCTGCTATGGAGTGTGCAAGTTAACCCCTCCAACATCGCCGGGCCCTCCACGGGATCCAATCTGGCGTATCAGGGCCCTGCGATTTACCCACGCCTCTCTTCATTATCACTTGAGATTTGGCGGGGGGCCCTCCTCTCTGCTGTCTGGATTTCGCCCGCCTTTCGTTCTCTCGTGTTTTGCAAAGAAGCGATACAAGCGCCGTGACACTGCTCTTTGCTGGGAATTCTACTCGACCCCCATGTAACTACTCTATGGACGTGCATGTATTACAGTGTTTTGTAAGTGTATATAGATGGGATTTATATGTATACAGCCCTCTCCCCTCCCCCGTCCAAAAAAATCCCCTCAGTCTCGGTTGTACAATACAATACATACACTTTCGGCAATATTCCCCTCTCGACATATGGTCTTTCGTATAATTATTTTTCCTCATTCCCCTTGAAAAATGTTCCTTCGACGCAGTCCTTCTCAATCCCTTGATCCTCTCCCGCTTAGTCTCGCCGACCCTTGAATATTCAAAGAACCCCCGTGGATAGGGGCGCTGTCTCCATTTCTAACTCGACCAATACCCAGAGATACTGGCCGATTTCAACCCTATTTTAGCTATACACACGAATTCAACTGGAAAAGGGAACGAAATTGGAGACTTCCGGGCTCTAAGACCTTGTATCGCTTATCTCATATCTAAACACTTATATACATCCGATCTATCGCGTCGAGGCATCCATCTTGTGCCATCTATCCCAGTGACAGTCTTCTCTCTCCCTCCATACACAATCTTTTTCAACTACCACACACTCCCCCAACCATGACCGACTCGATACGTTCCTGGCGCGGCCCCGACGTAACTGTGGGCAGCTGGTCCGGCCTCGACGCTGCGATGCGCCGCGACGACTCGATCCTCAAATCCGCCCCCGTGGCCGCACGCAAAGCGAAGCGCTTCCTCGCGACCCAGGACCGCGTGCTGCTGGTCCGCGTGGCCCGCCACATCGAGATGGCGCTGACGGCCGCGGCAATCGTGCTGCGTGCCGCAATCTTCGCCATCATCACCGTGCCCCGTATCGCTTTCTTGCAAATGTGGCTGCAGGCCGTGGTGCCGGCGTGGTGCGAGTACCAGCGCTCCAAGACCCTGCGCCGCTGGCGCAAGAAGGTCAACTATGAGTTCAACATGATCGTGCTGGGCTATGGCCAGAATCTGTGCGTGTTGATATTCTGGCCCGGCTGGATCGTCCTGGGGGCCCTGGTGTACGGTGTGTGGGCGATGCTTGGGTGAAGGGGTTTGCATGGCCAAATTGCAAGAAGGAAAAAAGCGTGCATACCGGTCATTGGCTGCATGGGCGGGCACATCTGATTCATTGTTGCATTCTGTTTTTATGTTTCTCGTGATACCGATTCTTCGTCGGATTCCGACGGACGAAATGTTTTGATTTTGGGGTTTTCCTGGTTCTGGGTATGGGGTATTGCATTGCTTTTGCAGAGCCGTCGTTTACAGATGCATACAAAATCTGCATGACTGAAGCGACGAAATCTGGGTGAGGGGTAGATGACCCAGCGATCACTTTGAAGAATAGAAGAAAGCGTTTCCACCAGTATCTCTTCGGATATCTTTCGTGTAGTCGACCTCCGGGTCATAAGTCTGCCACGTGCTGGCCGGGAAGATGTGCTTATTGCGTTCGTACCACCGCCGATCAACCACTTTTGTAAGAGCCGGGTCGTCCCGGGCGCCCTCAAGGGTGTTGATATCGATTATCGCGTCGTCTTGGGCGGTTTTCAGCGGTCCAGCCATTTGATTATGTGAAGCTTCATCTGAGAAATTGAAGAGTGGCACGCCGTTGGGACCGGTGACTTTGTTGATGATGAAGTAGTAGAAGTCGTAGTGCTATTGAAAGGGAAACTGGGGTTAGCGATGGACATCTCAAGTATATGAGCAAGGATCACAGCTGAGAACTTACCGGAGGTATGATGATGGTATCACGGACGAGCATCAGATCGTTAACGCCAATGCGAGCCCAATGCTTCCGAACTGGTGCCGACTTGGATGCCGCACCGACCTTCCGACACTTGTCCAGCAGGACACCGGGGTTATCGCCCTTCTTCACACGAACAATACCACCGGGAATATTCGCACCATCGTGGAAGACAAAAGGGAAGGCGATGGGGGTCGCCTTGACGGCTTCTTGCAGCTGAAGGAACTCGCGCCGGAGAGCATCGCGCTCAGCAGCGTCGCGGCGCAAGGCGGACTTTGTAACGACCTTGGGAACGAAGCCTACGGCTGTGTTGGGAACGAACTTGGACTTCTTGACTTCGTCTGTGCTCTCGGTGTCGTCGCTCGTAGGCTTTGCGTCGGCGCCGGGTGTGTCCGTAGAGTCAGGTTTGCTAGGAGAGTCGGCGCTGGGTTTTGAAGCAGATTTTGGCACTGCTTTTTTGACTATCTTGGGCCCGCTGGCCTCGTCTTCGCTGCCACTATCGGGGGCAAACGACAGTTTCGCACGGCTCGCAACCTTCTTTGCTGGCGCTGCTTTCTTGGTCTTCTTCACCGGTCGGGCGTCTGCCGCTCCGCTGCCGGAATCGCTCACGGCAGCATCAGGCGTGGGACTGTCGGCATTTTCGGCACCAAGTAGCGAGTCTCTGGCCTCGCGTTCTTGTGTTTCGAGGACTTCGGCGCGGCGTTTTCGGAAATCGGAGAGATGAATGAGACCAACGGTTTGGGTCGACAGACGTTCCTGGGCCGTCCGGTTCGAGGCCGCGAAACGCGAGGTGGAGGACATGGCGAAGAGAGGGGGAGGGATTGAACTGACGAAAACAACAAAGATGGACAGATGAGAAACCTGATGAGATGTGTGTTGGGGAAACTTGACGCGATCCTCGCAAGGACCAAAAGAGTTGGACAAGGTGATAGAATACGGGAGGGAGTCAGAGAAGACGACCAACACCACAGATATCATCTTGACGGTCAGAAAAATCAAGCCTCAAATGTGGCTGGGCGGGAGTAAATTCTTTATCGATAGACAAACAAGCCACAGACTAACTCTGATGATAACCCTAAACCAACCCTAGCTACCGATTTCAACCAATGGGGAGCTACGAAGTGCATCTCTAGCATCCACGTTGTAGCGCAGTTCTCGGCGCAAGAACGCCATACGCCACCAACAAGGGTATCGAACGACCTTTCCACTATTTTGTCTTGTACCCTCAACGTTCCTCCAACATCGTCAGTTTTACACGGGCAGATTTGGTCACTGACACAAACAACACAGTGCAGGATTCTCAACCCCCCCAAAAAGGGTGGAAACCACCAGGTTTTACATGTTTTGAGGCTTGCCCGGGCTTCATAGTCCGAAATGTTTGACGTGAGTAAAAATGGCGAACTCCGGGCGAAGTCTCTGAATCCTTGGCTGGATGGAGAGGGATCCTTCGAATCCATTGAAACTGGCAAAGGCAAGAAATGGTACAAGGAAGGAGTGATGCGATGTGAGGATTCCCATCCTAGAGAAATACAAAAATACAAACGAAGAGGAGAAAAAAACACGCAAAACGCGACCTTAAACGACTCCTACACCTCTACTCTCTTCGTTTGTATGTGACGGACAGCCGGGCATACAAAAAAAAAAAACAAAAAAAAAACCAAAGAGTGAGAAGAAAAAAAACTAGAAGCTGCGTTCTTTGCTGCGTTCCTGCCCCACCTGAAGTGCCCCGCACTATAGCAACTTCCCAGTGCTCTAACTGGAGGCTCCTTCCTGTGTGTGGTTTCTTTTACGCTCATCTTACTTCACCTTGGAGGGGTGAATTGTTTTCCTTTTTGCTGGGTAGAGAGAGTCACTATTTGTAGTTGTAGGCGTTATATATCTCTCGTTTCCCAACTTGCCCGGAAATCTCTCACCAGTTTGACTTTTTTCCCTCTTTTTCTATTTAGTCCCCCGTCTCTTCTCTTGATCTCCATCTTTTTTTCTCTTCTACACATATCTTCCCTGCTTCCCCTCCATCCGACTCTTCCATCTTCCTCTCTTTCCACCTTCATTCATCTGCTGATACCCTGAACTGCTCATAGTTTCGATAGCTTCTCTTCATTGCGTAACCACTCATCGTTCCCATACCTTCATCCCTCCCAATTCATCATGCCTGGCCTTATTGAGACCCTTGGCTTGAAGCCCGGTGTCATCTACGGCGAAGATGTCCTGAACGTAAGTCCTTCTTCTGGCTGACTTTCTTTTTCCTCTCGGGCCCCCCAGTCTTTCCCCGGTTTAGCTTAATTCAACCTTCTCTCTGTCATGCTTGAGATGCGCTCTCCAATATCAACATCCACTGCTCTTATGTCTTGTCTTGCCCACCAATCATCATATGTCTGCCATTGGACTCCTAACCTAATGTATCCCTCGTTGTATCCTCTGTCTACAGCTGTTCAAGTATGCTAAGGAGCACTCCTTCGCTCTGCCCGCCATCAACGTCACTTCGTCTTCCACCGTCGTTGCCGCCCTCGAGGCTGCCCGCGATGCCAAGTCTCCCATCATCCTCCAGACTTCCAACGGAGGTGCCGCTTTCTTCGCCGGAAAGGGTATCTCCAACTCCAAGCAGGAGGCCTCGATTGCCGGTGCCGTTGCTGCCGCGCACTTCATCCGCTCGATTGCCCCGATCTACGGCGTTCCCGTCGTGCTCCACACCGACCACTGCGCTAAGAAGCTGCTGCCGTGGCTCGATGGCATGCTGGAGGCTGGTACGTTCTCACATATAAGCATTTGCCATTGATCTATACTATCAAGGAGAAGCAGACAGAAGATTGGGGATCTCCGAAATCGCAGGATGACCAAGGGGATAGAGAGGAGAGTCCCATATCCCACTGTCATGTTTTTGTGCAGTCGCTAACTGGTCACTTTCTCCCTCAACAGATGAGAAGTTCTTCAAGGAGAACGGCATCCCCCTGTTCAGCTCGCACATGATTGATCTTTCCGAGGACGATCTCCAGTACAACATTGAGACGACTGCCGGCTACCTTAAGCGCATGGCGCCGATGAAGCAGTGGCTCGAGATGGAGGTCGGTTTGACCGGAGGTGAGGAGGACGGAGTCAACAACGAGAACGTCGACAACTCCTCTCTGTACACCCAGCCCGAGGACATCTGGGCCATCTACCAGGCCCTCTCGGCCATCTCGCCCTACTTCAGCATTGCCGCTGCTTTCGGCAACGTGCACGGTGTGTACCAGCCCGGCAACGTGCGCCTGCATCCCGAGCTGCTGGGCAAGCACCAGGAGTTTGTTGCTGCCAAGCTCGGCTCGGCCCCCAAGCCCGTGTTCTTCGTCTTCCACGGCGGTTCCGGCTCGTCCAAGGAGGAGTTCGCCACTGCCATCTCGCACGGTGTCATCAAGGTCAACCTGGACACCGATCTGCAGTGGGCCTACCTGTCGGGCCACCGGGACTTCATTGTCAAGAACATCGAGTACTTGAAGACCCAGGTCGGCAACCCCGAGGGTGCCGACAAGCCCAACAAGAAGAAGTACGACCCCCGCGTGTGGGTTCGTGAGGGAGAGAAGACCATGACTGCCCGTGTGGCTGAGGCCCTGAAGGACTTCAACGCTGCCGGATCTTTGTAAATTCGTGGAAACAGAGTTTTCAAGCTGGTTCTGCTCTTCCTTTTTGTAATTGAATAGCAGTCCCTCTCTCCATTCTTCGCACTAGTTCTAGTTTGTATTCCATGACATGCGAATATCAACTGAAGTGACCGTGGCCTTTCAGCTGCAACTACCCAACTCTACTACATGTGCGTACGTAATCCGTTCTTTCCGTAGAACGGGAACGGGAAGGGGCGACCGGTGATCCCTCAAGGAAAGAACTGACATAATTGGGGCTCGGCCCTGAAGCCCTAGGAAATTTCTTGAAGATGCACAAAACGCGGTTATGGAGATCGAAATATCAGTATTCCTCAAAACTGCTCTCATTTTCTTAATATATACCCAGTGGTGACCGGTTTTCTTCAACCTATATCATAATCCTGATGAAGCATCTTCCTATCTTCGACCGTTAAAAGATGCAAAGAAAACCCCCTTAAGCAAAAGACCCCAACAGAGCCGGGAAGATGGCGGCCTCAAGATACAACCAGTGGACGCTGGTGTAGTCACATGCCCATGCGGCACCGGCATAGAAGGTGCTCCGGTATCCGTTGAGACTGAAGGCGGCACTGTACAAGCCGGCGGCGAGATCGGCGAAGTCGAAGCGCAACTGCAGCGGAGTATGCGACTCGAAGGCGGCGAAGTCCGGCTGGCGGGTGGGAACGGTACCAGCGCCGCCGAGTTTGCTGAGTCCGTCACAGATGAGCAGCTGAGCATCCTGGGTGCTAAACCTGGGCGGCGCGACGACGCGCGTGCTGTACAGGCCGGGGATGCCGGTGAAGCTGAAGGTGTTGACAAAGGCGTCCGTGGTGGGGAGGTGCAGGGCGTCGGGATCGGGCGAGGCATTGTTGATGATCAGGCCGTCGGGCAGGCCGGTGTTGGCCAACACGGCGACGTACGAGGCCTGCTGCAGCCAGCGCGAGAAGATGCCCTTCTCGGAGTTATCGAGGTCGAACGGGGACAGCGCGTCGACGGTCGGCGGGATGGTGATCAGCAGCTTCTTGGCCTTGACCAGCTTGGATGGCTTGCCGTCGGCGCTCTCAATCATCATCACAACGCCGTTGGCGTCGCGCATGCCGCGGCTGACGTGCGAGTTGAGCAGGATGTTGGCGGGCCCGATGTGCTGGGCGAAGACGTCGTACACGCTGGACAGGTTGTGTGAGGCCGGGCCGAAGATGTTGCCGGCCTGCTGCGACTGCAGCAGCGCGGCGTTGTACTGCGTGACGATGTACGCGGTCGGGGCCGCCAGCACGTCGCCGACGGCGTCGACGAAGACGAAGATCACCGGCAGCGCGGCCTCCAGCTGGTACTTCTTGATCCACTCGCCGAACGGCAGCAGCAGGTCGGAGCGGATGGGCTCGGGGGCCAGCACGAAGGTCGAGAGGCTCGGGTAGACGAATGGCAGGTACTGCGCCGTCAGCTGGGCGTACTAGCCCAGGGCGGCGGCCGGGTCAGCAGACGGGTATCCGGGGACGGTGTGGCCGGTGGTGAAGTCGGCGTACAGGGTCTGGAACGGCGGCTGGACGATGGGCGCCGTGGGGATGCCGAGGCGGTCGAAGGTGTCGCGGGCGGACGGGATACCGGCTTCCTTGACCTCGGGGAAGTCGAAGATGGCTTGCACGCCAAAGTCAATGGGGAAGCCGGTTTTGGGGTCGCTGTAAGTGTGGACGTGGCCGCCCTACCAGGGTATGCAGGTCAGTTCCTGTTTGCTTCTTTGATCCCAGTTAGCTGGATCACTTACAAGGTGGTCCTCCTTCTCAATGAGAACCACGCTCAGGCCATGGTCCTGAAGCCGCAGCGCGCCGTACGAACCGGCAGCGCCGCCTCCGATGACAGCGACATCCCGGATGATGATATCCTCGGGCTTGTACGCGCTCTCGTCAAGAGCGGCCGTGGCCAATCCGGCGAGGACGGCGAGCACGATCGAAGCGGTGGCTGTGTGCATTGTGTGTTCACGTTTGTGTGAAGCGAGGATAGGAGAATTTGAGACACACAGAAGCGAGTGTGCTTGAAGAACCATCGGAAGACTGCCTGGGACGAAGAAGTTCAAGAAGGAACTCAGATGACAGCTGCCAGTTGAGGGATTGTCTCGGTTTCCGCTTTCTCTGTTGTCTCTTCTCCCTTCCACCAACTTCATCTCTCGGGAATCGGGCAACCGGCGTTTATTTATACATTTTCCTTTTCTCGACAACACCGACTCGGCCAGAAAAAGAAAGCCCACGCCTTGCATGAGACCCGCGTTCTATTTGGGTGTGACCGATGAGCGAAGGAGCAATTCATGGCTGTGAGCCGGCCAGCTGCGCAGCGTTTGCGGGTTGGGGCTGGGGAGAGTGAGAACGTGGTGAGCATCCATGTCGGCCAGCGGAGGTAGATATCCCACCCAGCTGAGCCGCCGACATGCCATGTCGTGTTATACACACATACATGTATCCAGCCGAGACTGATAGCACGGTCTAAACAGAGTCTTACAGCCAAACCAAACGAAGAAAATCGAGACGAGCGGGGCTTCCAGCGCCCGGAAAAGGCCAAACCGACATACCGGGCCTATGGGACGAAGGATTCTCCAGCAAGAGCCGAATCAGGCGTGCACAGGAACGCCCGTGGCCCGAACCAGAAAGCTGGGCGAATTGGGCAAAGTGCTGTTCGGATGAACGAAACCGGTTGGCCGTGCAAATTATTGCAGATACCTGTGAGGGCCGAATCCGACAACGACGGGACGGCCCCCAGCCTCTTCCTTCTGCTCCGCTTAACCCTTCAGCATCGCCTCCGGAACAGGGTGGAGCCCCGGACATATCCCGGTCCCGGCCGAACCCCGGCCTTGACGGACAATCTCCTCCGGCGATCGTCACTCCAACGTACTGATGATATTGCCCAAAAGATTCACAGGGGATAGATCACCTCTTAGGCGGGATATCGGAATCTTCATTTGGCATCTTTCCGCGGAGTCCGAATAGGGGCAAAGCCACGCTGATCTCGGGTCGCAGCAGCCATGACCACGCCCAAACCGTTGATATTATTTCATTTGGAATTCTGCCGTTTGTCTACCGAACTGATTATCTATTTTCCATCACATAATCAGAACAGAAACTACCGACTAGGGCCCCATCGATACATCCAACTTGATTAATCCCAGATATCAGTCCAAGACCCTCTATATCAACGGCCTGGAAGAATAGCCGGAAGACTGGCAGAATTTCTACAAAGCCTTGGCGATACACGAGCATGACTCTCCAGTTTGCTAGATAAACGATGAATCCCCACGCAGAAAACAGCAACATGCTGAGAAAGTTAAGAGTCTCTCGATAATGAGATGTGCTCCTGCATTTTATCTTGGCGGTCTTGTGTCGCCGCGTGGACCTTTGGGACGAGCAGAACACGGGAGGATGAACGGCCGAGCCCGAGGAAAAGAGGGTGAGACAATGCATCTGGGAGTATTTTATCTGGGCGACTGTTTCCCTTCACAATGGCGATCGAGAAAGATATGAGAGTCAGTCATACTATCCTCGAACTTGGAGAACTCACGACGCCGTGGATGCTGGTTTGTATATCGCGGAATCTCCAGAACCAGACGCCACAATTCTCTCTACAAGACCAGCCAACATGAAAGTCCAGGCTCTCCACATCTTGCTGCTGCAGGCGGCCAGCCAGCCGGCGCTAGCCATGCTACGCTTCTCGTGTTCGCAGCTGGTGATCGAGCGGCTGGACCCGCTGGTCAACCCGGGCTCGTTCCAGTCGCCGCACGTGCACCAGATCGTCGGCGGCAATTCGTTCAACGCGAGCATGGACTACGACAACGACATGGCGGCGCTGTCCAGCTGCACGACGTGCACGACGTGCACGTTCAGCGAGGACTTCTCGAACTACCGGACCGCGAACCTGTCCTTCCGCGCGCGCAACGGCACCCTGCGCCGCGTCAAGCAGATGGGCAACCAGTTCCTCGAGCAGAGCAACGGCGGCATGACCATCTACTACATCTAGCCGTACGACGGCCGCACGCGCGTCACCGGCTTCAAGAAGGGCTTCCGCATGCTCGTTGGCGACTCGACCCTGCGCGAGAAGACGGGGACGGTCGAGCAGCGCTAGATTGGCTTCCGCTGCTTGGACCGAAACTGGGGCGGCGAGCGCGGTGCGCCGAACACCGGTACGGACACGATCGAGCTGCCGACAAAGCCGTGTGCTGGTGGAATCCGGTCGATTATCTTCTTCCCGACGTGAGTGGCCGGGGCATACTCCCTGTGCCGTAGGACCCATATACCATGCAGCGATGGGGCTTGCTAACAACACTCCTTCTGGGACTTCTGACAGCTGCTGGGACGGCGTCAACCTCGACAGTCCCGACCACAAGAGCCACGTGGCCTTCCCCGAGCGCGGCAGCTTCGAGACCAGCGGCCCGTGCCCGGCCACCCACCCGGTCAAGATCCCGCAGCTGTTCTACGAGGTGGTGTGGGACACGCGCGAGTTCAACGACGTGCCCGAGTGGCTGGAGAGCGGCGAGCAGCCGTTTGTGTTCAGCTTTGGCGATAGGTTAGTTCTGCCCCCCCCTTCTCTTTGTGTCTTTGGATTTGAGGGCCTTGGTGGCATGAGTATACGTTAGGGGAAGGGTCCATGATGTTGAGATAACTGATACCACCATGTGCGAACCGCAGCATCGGATACGGCCCGCACGCCGACTACGTCTTCGGGTGGGAGGGCGACTCGCTGCAGCGCGCTATGGACGATAACTGCACTGTCAACTGCCCGACGCTGAAGAGCCAGAGCTCTGCCGAGGCGAATGCGTGCAAGGAGTTGCAGAAGCTGCAAGAGGACGTTGATGGATGTAAGTAACTTGACCGCTCTTGGTGACTTGTGTCGTGGTGGACATATGCTTCATGCGTGAGTCGACACAGCGACTAACTCGGACCATCTCTGCTTGATAGGGCTCACCACTCTCCCGGGAACAAACCCCATCACCGGCGCCGTGTTCTTTGTTGATCGGAGGATACGAGCGGGCGAGGCCGGGAGGACGGACTATACTCCGGTCTCGGGAGGTTAGGGGGGACTGTGCTCTGAGTTTTACTCGCAGTCCACAACAGCGGCGTGATTTTTCACATAACTCTTCTTTCAAAATTGAACAGACACACACACCCAACTACATTGCTTTTTCCCATAAAGCCCAACAACCCAAAGGAGACACAAAAAAGGGGGTATCAAGATGTAACCAGTCCGTAACCAAAAAAGAAAAAAAAACACCCCAAACAAACCCTTGCTACGGCAGAGCCTGCACCATCACCGTATCATCCGGAAAGGCAAAGGCCTCCATCAGCGAGTTACTCTCCTCCTCGCTAACATACAACTCCAGCAGCTCCTGGGCGCGCTCCATCGTCAGCGCATCGACACACGCCTCGAACACCAGGCTGTCCTCCGCGAAGTTCAGCCGCGAGAGCGTCAGCAGGTACGCCTGCGCGCCGCCGTACGCCACGTCGAGCTTGGCCGCCAGGCCCTCCTTGTCGGCGCGCGGCGGCGCCGCGATCAGCCGGTAGAGCAGGCGCACGGCGTGCGAGATGGTGCGGCCCAGCGTGGCGGTGTCGGCGACCTGGCCGCACGCGGCGATCCACGAGGCGCCGGGCAGGAGTGTCGCCGACGTCGAGGAGCCGGGGGCGAGGAGCGGGAGATCGGAGGGCATCGGCAGCGTGGTGGGCTGGTCGTACAGCTGGTCGACGGCCGCGGCGAGGAGGCCGACCACGCGCGGGACCAGCGCGCGGTGGCGGAACATGCAGTCGGCGCCGGCCGCCGTGGCCGACAGCGCCATCAGCGCCTCGAGCACAACGCCGCACAGCGCGTGCTGCTGGGCCAGCGTCACCGGCGCCGCGGGCAGCTCTTCCAGGCGCAGCGACATGCGGTCGAGCAGCACATCGGCCACCGGCGCGGGGTCCGCTTCCGCCGCGGCGCGCGGCAGCGACGCCGTGGCCAGGATCTTGAGCACCAGGG
>LNGL01000060.1:52465-74454 GCA_001510565.1 Knoxdaviesia proteae
ATACGTACATCTATGGAAGCAGGCTCGGGGAGACTGCCGTCAGGCCCGTCGGAGAGCATCGACCCCAGCGGCTGCGACTGCGCGGCCGCCATCGTCAAGTCGAGCTTACTAGCCCCGTGACGACTGGGCGATCTGTACGCCGTGTCTGCCGACATGCTGCCGTCCGGCTCCAGATCTAACTGCGGCACGGGCGAGTCCGGCGCGGGGCGTTTCCGCTTCTTGGTCGGCGTCCACTCCGAGCCTTGCCGGCCCGCACGCCCGCCGGCCTTTGACGGGCTGACCAGCATATCGACGCCGTCAAACCCATCGGCAACGGCCCACTTGGCCGCGCCTTTCCGCGGAGTCGACGGGCCCCCACCACCACCACCTGCAGCCTGGTGACTAGCCTTAGTCGCGGCACCACTGGCTCGGGAAGTAGTCGACAGCTCTTTCATATCACGCTCGAGGAACCGCAGCTGCACGGTGGCCGCCTCGCGCTCGGTGACGGCAGCCCGCACCCGCGCCTCGTCGCGTGCACGCAGCTGCGAATGCGCGTCCTTGAGCTGGGCGACCTCGGCGTGGTGTTCGCGCTCCAGGCGGTCGATCTTGGAGCGCACGATCGACGTCTCGCCGCGGGCCGACCGCAGCTCGTTCTGCAGGGCGTAGATGCGTTGTTGCAGCGCGGCGATAGAGGGGTTGGCCTCACCGCTGCTGCCGCCGGTGGTGGAGGTGGTGGCGGTGGCGGCGGAGATTGGCTGATAGTGGTGGTGTGACTGCGAGGGGGTCGGGGGCTGGTATGGGTGGTGGGCGGCCGCACCACCGGCGTGGGTGAACAGGGGTGGATCGGGACGAGGGCCGAGGCCGGGGCCGGGGCCGGGGCCCGGGCGGAGGGTGTGGGTGCTGGTCGGGCCGGCTGATTGGGAGAGTTGCGGGGCTCGGCCGGCAAGAGACGGGATGTACACTCGTTGCGAGAGCGGCATGGACCGCGAAGGAGGGTGCTAGAGCATGAGAGCCCAGAGAGCGTTAGTCACTGTTCGCTTCTCGTTTTATAATGCGAGTTTCGTTGCATCTAACCATCATCATCTGGCCCGGGGCCGGCAGCCCCTGACGCTGGAGCAGCTGCTGCGACGGAGCCTGGGCATCGTCGGTGACCTCGGCATTATCCAGGTCGTCATCGTCAAACTCGACTTTCACGCGGTGGGCCTGCGAGAAGCCACCCGCCGGGCCCGCAAACGCCGGCTGCCGATGTTGCTGTTGCTGTTGCTGTTGCTGTTGCTGTTGCTGTTGCTGTTGCTGTTGCTGATGTTGTGGACCGGCACGGCGGGCGGCAGCGGCGGTGTTCCACGCTGAAGGCCGGTGGCCCGGCGCGGGCAGACTAGGCGGCGGGGCCTGGGTGGCGGACTGTGTGGCAATGAGCGCGCGGGTTTCGAGGTCTTGCAACACGTCGGTGGTTAGGTCGTCGAGGCCGTCGTCGGAGTATTCGTCCATGGCTGGTGGCGTGCTGGCGGCATGAAGAGAAAAGACCGCGCGCGTTCGAAGAGGCAACTGAAGGCGGGGTTATGCGGGATTGAAGTGGGCGATTGGTTGGAACATGAGCATCTCCACGTAAAGAGAGAGTGTGTGTGCTACAGAGTTGAAGAAGAAGAAATCGAGGATTGAAGCTGGTTGAAAGGGAAGTCGACAGAAGTTTCGATATGCAGGTTCGGGATGATGCCTACTGGGAAGATTCTGGATAAACACGGCCAACCCTAATGGCCAACCCTAACCAATCGCACTGGTCATATACTTCTGACCGGTTTCTCCGTTTGGGGAGGGGGAAACTGGTGATCCCAGACTTTTTTCACATGCTTTTTTTATCCGAACGCGCCCCGAAGGGTTCGTTCATCAGCATATGTCGGAGAGGGAAAAAAGCAGTTCCAGGTGCGAAGTACGGAGGTGTCGAAGCGATATAAACGAGGGGATATACTGAAGATACAGCCGGCGTGGGCTTGATGCTAACGCCACGAGCTGAAGCACCAAGCAAAAGCAAGCAAGTGGGGTTCTGGCGACCCGTCGACATTGTTCTTTTCGCTTCTCTTGGCTGCAATTTACTATGAACGAGAGAGTGAGAGTGTCACCCGTACGAGTACGAGCAGCAGAGCGACAAAAATTCGGGGATTGGAGTTAAGCCACCAAACCACAGCAGAATGTCCAGTGGCCGGCCGCCCACCGTCTGGCCCAAAACTATTGGGGAAATTTCCACTTCCCACCCACCCTGGTCCCTCTGTTGGGAAGCTGAGCACATGGTGCAGTAAAGTTTTTGTTGGATGCAATATACAGTACACACTCCATAGCGAGAGTGGCCTGGGCTTTTGGGGTTGGGTGGGTGGTGCGTGCTTGGCGGGTGTCACTGGGGTCACGCGCGGTATTCCCAACTCCGCGCGCTCCGACGCGGACCACCACCGGATGTTGCGGACCCCGAGGCCGACCGGCAGGCAGAAGAAGGACGGGTTAGACAGTGTGTGTGTGTGTGTGTGTGAGAGAGAGAGCTATCTCCGTTGGCAACAAGGATTGAAAACGTCCCGAGAGGGGCGAACGTGACGGTCGGAGTCCGGAGCGATCGAGATGTGCGCGCGCACGACCCATCCATATTCCCGTGGGCCCCGAGCGAACGAACAAAGCTCCACTGTGGTGCCCCCAAGATTTTTTAAAACTGGAGCAACTGGCGCTCTTTTTCTTTCTCTTTCCACAGAGTAGCAGTGTGCGCTGCCCACCAGTATCTAGTATCTGTCGTCTCTCTCATCTCCTCCTCTGTGATCTGAACTGGTTGCCGAAGCGAATAATCAGACGCGGAAGACCGCCGGCGCACATGATGTCATGGGGAGTTCGGGGGAACACTTTTGTTTTGTCGTGGCATCCGATACCCGGTAACGATGTACTTCTAAGGTTTGAGCTAGAGCTCACGAGCAGAGTCAAAGTCAACTGGAATGTCGGGAGGATCGAGCCAGTCCGGACTGATGGAAACGAGGGTAATTGGCGCTGGGCTTACCTGCATTCCACACATCGACCACCCCAGTGCAAGAGAAATGCCATGATGACGATAGCCAGCTTTCCCTGCATAGGTATCGTAGAACATCGACGTCAAGGCATAGAAAGACAGATCACCGAGGTGCGTAGGAAGCGTGGTATCGGCTTCTCAGTCGAAGAAGCAGCAGCTCGCAGACCACCAACAGCCCATTGATAGTGGACCTTGGCCCGGAAACCTTGCCAAAGTCCGCCGAGAAGTGTGATCTGACTGCTCTCTCCATCTCTCCATCTCTCGACCTCTCTTTCTCTCTCGTTTAATATGTGAGTTACGTAGCCCGGCCGTCAGCCACCGTGCGCTCATTGGCCCAAATGCCCGCCGCCTGCCACCAGCTGCGGCCACCTGGAAGCCGCTGGCAAAAAGCAAAAATCTGGCAGCTGCCGCGTTCAGTGGCGGCTGGCGCCCTCGCTGCCCTGTAACTTTTCGCTATCTCAGGCATCACCAAGTTTTTTTTTCTTCTCACCACATCTTTACGCCCACAATCTCCGTCTCTCCGTCTCTCTCTCTCCCCTGGTGTTCCATTTTTCTTTTCCCTCCGAAATCTCCATCACCATCCCGGAACCTCTTTTTCTGACGTCTTCTTCTTTTCTCTCTTTCTCATCCTCTCTCGTCTTCGCAGTGTGTACTGAGCTTGGCATCTAATCAAGAGAATTCGCCCTCCCATCATCATCTCCTCTTCTCTCTCTGTCTTGAACTGTGACCCCAAACTTTTTTCTTTCTTCAACTGCCTCTCTATTGGCCTCTCTCTTTCTCTCTCTGTCTCGTGGTTTCATCTGCAATCAACTATATTTTTTTTCAAAATCTTTCTTTTCTTCTTCCCTCCCTCCCTCCATCTCAAGAGACTTCCTCCGTGTCCGTGTCTTCGTTTCCCCCGAATGCTCCGATAGTCCCTACTCCGCCGTATCCGCCGCGCCGGCTTCTGTTTATCCGCCGTGCTTTTCTCGGGTGTCTCGTTTGCACCCTTCCGACTTCCCGACTACCCCCCTGTTCGCGTCATCATCAGCCAGCCTAGCTTGTCCTGCTTTGCTTGTTTGCTGCATAATCTCGACACCCTCCCTCTTCTTCTCTCAACTCAACTCAACCCCCTCCTTTCTCTCGAGTCCTCAGTCTTGACGCGACCTGTCTCAACCAGACATTTTGAGACCCGCACACAGTTCCATCTCCGGCTTTCTCGTTCATCAATCACCCCTCTCTTTTCTTTTTCCCACCCAGTCCGCTCAAAATGGTACGGACACACAAACCTATGCGCACCCGCCACAAGTACTCCAACGGCGCCTCGTTGCCCTCCAGCCCAGACCCGCGCCGCCCGAGCTTCAGCGAAGACGTGTCGGAAGACGACGACGGCGACGCCACCGATGTCAAGGCCACGTCCGAGCTCGAGACCGCGTCCGAGCCCAAGCCGGTGCTGAACGCGGCCGAGGAGAAACGCATCGAGTACGAGAAGAAGAAGGCCAACTTCCTCACCCGCACACTATGGACCTTTGTCATGATGGCCGTGTTCTTCGCCGCGCTGTTCATGGGCCACATCTACATCATCCTCGTCATCACCGTCATCCAGATCGTCTCGTTCAAGGAGGTCATCGCCATCGCCAGCGTGCCGAGTCGCGCCCGCCAGCTGCGCTCCACCAAGAGCTTGAACTGGTACTGGCTGGCCACCACCATGTACTTTCTCTACGGCGAGTCGGTCATCTACTACTTCAAGCACATCGTCCTGGTTGACAAGGTCCTGCTGCCGCTGGCCACTCATCACAGATTCATTAGCTTCATTCTCTATGTGTTCGGTATGCAATTTACAGTACTTACTACTTTCTCCCTCCCGCTGATCCCACTTCCCTTCCCCGTGTCTGTCCCATCCCTGCGATGCCTTCATCCGGTGCTTTGCGTCCCGAAGCGTGTGTCACCCACCACCACCTCCCGAGACCTCTCCATTGCCAGTACTGTATATCAAAGTCCCCAGATAGCTAACCAACACCCCTCTAATCCTTAACAACATCTCCAGGCTTCGTCTTCTTCGTCACGTCCCTGCAGGCAGGCCACTACAAGTTCCAGTTCACCCAGTTCGCCTGGACGCACATGGCGCTGTACCTGATTGTGGTCCAGGCCCACTTCATCATGAACAACACCTTCGAGGGCATGATCTGGTTCTTCATGCCGGCTGCCCTCGTCATCACCAACGACATCTTCGCCTACATCTGCGGCATCACCTTTGGCCGCACCCAGCTGATCAAGATCTCGCCCAAGAAGACCGTCGAGGGCTTCGTCGGCGCCTGGATCATGACGCTGATCTTTGGCAGCTTCCTGGTGAACATCATGATGAAGTCCAACTATTTCATCTGCCCCGTCAACGTAAGCTATTTCTCAGGTCGCTTGCTGTTGGTGGTGCTTGCGACAGCATCATCATTCTCATCCATCCAGCACACGCACAAAGTCTTCGCCACTTACTAACCCCTCTTCTCTCTCTCTCTCTTTTTCTCTTCCCCTCCCTCCAGGACCTCGGCGCAAACATCTTCACCGGCCTCGAATGCACCCCGAACCCGGTGTTCCTGCCCAAGACCTACGCGCTGCCACACTTCTTCTTCCTGCCATCGTCGATGAGCCTGTCGTTCACCATGGCGCCGATGCAGTACCACACGCTGGTGCTGGCGACCTTTGCGTCGCTGATTGCGCCGTTTGGCGGCTTCTTCGCGTCGGGCCTGAAGCGCTCGTTCAAGATCAAGGACTTTGGCGACTCGATCCCCGGCCACGGCGGCATCACCGACCGCATGGACTGCCAGTTCATCATGGGCTTCTTCTCGTTCCTCTACTACCACAGCTTCATCGCCGTCAACAAGGCCAATCTCGGCAGCGTAATAGAGATGGCCATCACCGGCCTGACCACCGAGGAGCAGATCGAGCTGATCCGCGCCATGTCGAAGCACTTGAGTAACAAGGGCGTGTGGGGTCCTGATGTATGTTGACTCGCTCTCTCGCTCTCTCTTCTCGTCTTCTTTTCGAGATGCACCAACTAACCTGTGACTCTCACTTTCCTCCTCCACCACAGCTTCTAAGTTCGCTGGACATGGCCCTGCGTCGTCGGTGATATCCTCCAGTGTCATTTTTGAAACAATGGCGGTGTGCGGGTTTTAATTCCGGGGGGTTATTTCTGGCCTTCTTTCTATATTTATTTTCTTTTCTTCCCTCTATCACTATCTTCTTCCTTCTCATGGGCCCGAGATCTTCTGGGTTCCGATACTTTTTTTTCCTTCGTCCAGCGAGAAATGAATCATGTTCTTCTCAAGAACAGAAAGCAGATATTTCTTTGCATTGCACCCTCCATGAACTGAACTGTGTTCGCAGTCCCCTTTTCGTTTGTCTTGTCTCCGTCTACACCCTACCTGTCTCTTCCTCGTATGATTCCGCGGCTGGAGGACAGTCGTCTATGCTGATTCATGGGCATACTCCTGGCAGCGAGGACTGAACTCCTCGACGTTTCTCTTTTGTTTTTCTTTATCTTGTGTTCTTTTTTCTTTTTCTCTTTTCTTTTTGTAACGGTTCAAAGGTAGGTACCTGGGAAATTGGGAGGGCCAGGAGGGAATGCAAATCAGGGTTTTTTTCTATTTTAAATAATGAGTGGAAAGCTCGAAGAAGAAGAGAAAAAAAGCCAGCCGTCACCTCTCAGAGAACGAAGGAAGAAAAAAAAAGCCCGTGGAGATGCGGGAAATCATATATAAAACAGGTTCTGTAAAATCAGCGAGTTTCCTCAATGCTTTTCACTTCGTTATTCTCTTTCTTGCTTAACACTTGCGAGAGACGTGTTTCTGGAGATGTGGTGGTTATGCCCACGAATAGCCCGGTCGGCGGATACGAGAGGGTGTTCGTATACACCCCGGCGTGCATGTTTTGGTCCCGTCTTCCGGGCGAATTTACCCGTTTGAGGCTGCAAACGGGGGACTGTGCTCATGTCAAACCAGCAATATATTCCGGGTATCAAGAGACAGAGGCGGACATGGCCTTGTGGTGGTGGTGATCTCTGCCGCACAAGAGACACCCTCCGTTTGGTTGTGAATCACACTCCAGAAGACGATATCGACTACTTCTCCAAATCACACGGCCTTTCACGCGTTCCAAATCAATCCTCCCCTTTAGCAACCGATCAGCGGGAGGGTCTTTCTTTTCCTCTTTCCAGATCATCCGACTCTCCCCTGGCCCGGCCTGTCCCGGGCTAGGACACGGCACGGAGGTCTTGGCACCGGAACGCCATCCGGAGAAAGGCCCACCAAAGTAATTCCCATAGTTTTCCCTCGCTGTGGAAGACACAGAGATCGGGACGTGGCGCGTTGGATTCCCCGGCCGGACTATTTCCCCAGGTGCGCGTGTGTGTGTACCTGGCCTAATTCTCCGACTCGTATATGTGGCCGGGAGGATACACGGCCAAGGACGCACCGAGGCCGGTTCAGGTGTGTGTGGCGTCTCTCTGCATGCAGCTGTGGTACTAGATATAGAGGCCCAGAACATGCACCAGATCTCCCCTCTGATGGCCACACAACAGCCGGGGGGAGGCAGACACAAAGGGACACACACCCGCACTTCTCCACATTCAGCGTCGCTTCGGGCATCCGGAAGTGGGATGCTCAGGTGGAGATCTGCTATATGCCGTGTCTATAAATTCAATCTGGACTTCGCAGATCTGCAGTGCGGAGAATGGTGTTCCTGGATGGATGTCGCTTGTTCTTCTCGTTCTCCACGTTTCTGTGCCTCTGGCTCGACTGCTCGGCTCCCGTCGGGTGCATGTCGGGCGCTGCGAAAGCCAGGGGGGCGTGGATATCGCCCGTACACGTGTGCGTACCTGGATGAGGGAAGGGCGAGGTTTGTGGAGAGCAATATCCCCGGAGAATGAGAACGATATTGACGGGGTGGCGAGGGTCGTGGCTATTCTGGTCCGTTTGGGGTAGTTGGCGCTCAACCGGGTGAATGGGCCGCTGCCACGACTTCTTCCGGCGAGACCAGCAAAGGAAATCATACAAAGATGGGAGAGAGACCGCCTTCAAGTCCAGAGAAGAGAGCGTTCTCGCCACGCCTGTTCTCATACCGCTCCCCTCCCCCCCGACCGGCACCCACAACCACCAGCCCACTCGCCACCCCTTGCAGCTCCCACGATGAAGTTCTCCGCGCTCCCCCTTCTCGGCCTCGCGGCCGTGGCCGCCGCCCAGTTCGGCGGCTTCCCGGGCTTCGGCGGCGGCGGCGGCGGCGCCAGCCTGACGCAGGTGTCCAACTTCGGCGCCAACCCCAGCAACGCCAAGATGTTCATCTATGTGCCGACCAGCCTGGCCGAGAAGCCCGCCATCGTCGTCGCCATCCACTACTGCTCCGGCACCGCCCAGGCCTACTTCACCGGCTCGCCGTACCGCGGCCTCGCCGACCAGAAGGGCTTCATCGTCATCTACCCCGAGTCGCCCTACAGCGGCACCTGCTGGGACGTCTCGTCGACCGCCAGCCTCACCCACGAGGGCGGCGCCAACAGCAACGCCATCGCCAACATGGTCCGCTATGCCATCCAGCAGTACGACGCCGACCCGGCCCGCGTGTTCGTGACCGGCACCTCGTCGGGCGCCATGATGACCGTGAGTTCCCCAGTTTGCCGCCGGAGAATCAGATGGGGCTAGAAGGAGAGAGCGGGAGAGAGGGGGGGAGAGAGAGAGAGCCTGAACACCACAGAACGAGACCAAGAATGCCCGGTCAGCTAACCCGCGCCCTCAGAACGTCCTCGCCGCAACCTACCCCGACATCTTCGCCGCCGGCATCGTGTACGCCGGCGTGCCGGCCGGCTGCTTCTTCACCAACAGCGTCAACGGCTGGAACAACACCTGCGCCGGCGGCCAGGTGGTCGGCACGCCCGAGCGCTGGGCCCAGTGGGTGTTCGACGCCTACCCGGGCTACGACGGCCCGCGCCCCAAGATGCAGATCTACCACGGCAGCGCCGACACCACCCTCGGCTTCAACAACTACCGCGAGACCATCAAGCAGTGGTCCGGCGTCTTCGGCTACGACCCGGCCAAGCCCATCCAGGCGCTCGCTAACACCCCGCAGTCCGGCTACACCACCGAGATCTACGGCGACCACCTCACCGGCATCTGGGCCCAGGGCGTCGGCCACAACTTCCCGATTCGCGGCGATGATGATATGCTGTTTTTCGGTCTGTAAGTGGGAAGCCGGGCTGAAAGCGAGCGGAAGAATATGGTCGGTGTCAGAGAATGAGCCGATGGGCTTGATGGCTCATGCAGCCTGCCCCTTTTCGGGACCCCCTAACCAACCATCCCGGAGCACAGATGTGAGCCAGATGGAGACAAGACAGGCACACACACCACTGGAAGCATAAACTCAAAATATACATCTGGCCATATCACAAAAAAGGAAACAGAACTTCTTCTTTTCTGCGTGTGAAGACCCGAAAGTCGAAATGATCATCATCGTGTAGAAACTATCGTTATCCTCCTTTCTGTATGTTTTCGGTCGCCTGTATAGGATCACTGGGTCGACTTCTTCCGCTTCTTGCTGTTCGACGGCGCACTGCCCGTCATTTTGATCCGTCCCTCCAGCCGCGGCGCAATCACCCGCGTCCAGTCGACACTGATAGCCTCCTCGGCAATCGGGTCGCACACCGTCGTCTGCACGCCCGCCTTCGTCGCCCACCGCCAGAAGAACTTGCGCAGCAGGAGCATCTCCATGTCCAGCCGCTCGTGTTCCTCGGCCTCGGCCTTGGCGTCCCCGGAAGCCGCCAGGAGCCCGGGAGACAGCGACGCCACCGATGATACCAGCGCGCTGCTAAGGCCAAAGTAGCCCCGCTCAGCCTCGGCTTCGGCCTCCTCATCGGTCGAGTCGCCGTCATGCACCGGCGGGCTCGACATCACCTGCGCTCGTCGCTCGAACCACCGGCTCCACGCCGTCGACGGAGGGGTTCGCGGCTTGGGCGCCGATGTAGGCGCCGCCTTGTGGGCCTCGACGGAGAACTGGTGAAACGGGTCCTCATGGTGCGACTCAACCGGGGAGTAGCACCTCTCGGCCACCGAGTTCCAGTGTTGGCTGAGGTGGCGCCAGCGGTCCAGAGTTCGGAGTCCCATGAAGTACTGTCGCAGCATGGCTGACAGCAAGATTCCGTTCTCCTCGGATACAATCTCTTCGGCCTCGCCGCCCTCGGGTTTGACGAGAAGGCTCATGTATCCATCTGTGCACTGTTAGCGATGGAACTCACGTAGTGGCATGATCTAAAAGCGTCACGTACCCTTTCCTCTGGCCATATAGCCTCTCGTCGCCAGTGTGTACTTGCGCTCCATATCAATCGGTTCACCGCCGATGGTGGCCCAGACAATCCGAGATCCAGTCTGCCGTTTAGGGTCAAACTCGAAGCGGATGTTCGACACCTGCGGGAAGCGGCCTTCCAGGGCCGGGTACAGAGACACGCCGTTCTCCAACGCGCCCCAGATAGCGCTGCCCTTCACACGAATGAACACGGCTGGGTCTTCAAACGGGAAGCAGTTGGTGATGTCCTTTATGCGGAGAGTCCCGGGCGGGTACACCTGGTCGCCGCGGATAGTTCCCGATGCCATGATGGCACAGTCGGCGTCGTAGTGGTGGCGCATGACGTCGCACACAAAGTTTCCGATGTTGCTCTCGCGCGTGCGTACAGTGGTGAAGCGCGCATCGAGCGGCATGGCCGTCCAGCCAAGGGCACGGGCCAGGCTCTGTTTGAGGCTGGCAGTGAGCTGCTCGACAGCCTGGAGGGTCTCGGCATCTTCGGCGACTGAAGACACCATATCGCGGCGGATAATGTCAAAGTCCCAGCCAGTTGACCCGTCCGTGCGCTTCCGGCCCTCGATGTAGCTGAGCTGCTTGAAATCGGTGCCCGATCTTAGCACGTGGCATCCATTGATGAGACTGTGCGAGTAGTAATGGTCGTGGCCGCCAAGGATGATATCGATGAGCCCATCGCCGGCGTTGGTGGCAAGCTTGTTGTCGTTTGGCTCGCGCATGTGGCTGATGCAGATGACTATATCGGCGCCATCAGCTCGTAGTTGTGGCACAAGCTGCTTCGCCGTCTCGCTGGCAGACAGATAGATCAAATTCGGCGGAAGGCTGTTGATAGTCTCTAGCCACTCACGCTCGCCAAGACCGATGAAGCCGACTTTGAGGCCGTTGGATGCCGTCATCATGTACGTCCGTTGGGCACCACCCAGGGGGACGTTCTCGCCGAGAGCCGGATCCAGCACGTTGGCGATGAGCCACGGAAAGTTGCATTTCGATTTCAGGTGGGAGAATTGGCCCACGCCAAAGTCAAGATCATGGTTCTGGAAATTAGTCAATATTGAGACACCGACCGGAATGAAAACATATAATCTCTACATACTCCCACGCAGGCAATGTCGGTTCCAATTGCGTTCAGAATCGGCACCATGTGCTCTCCTAGATCCGAGAATACACGTCAGAACCTTATATCAAGCTCGTGTCTCTAGGGCTGCACCTTACCCTTCGTTACGGAGCTCTCGAGACTGGGGTTGAAGGCATCGCCGGAAAAGATGGTGAGAAGGTCGGGTTGACCGCTATATTCCGGGCTGTTTCGATACTCCTTGCACACCGTCATAAACCGGGCAATTCCTCCGACCGGTTCAGCACTCGACGGCTCCAGATGGTAGACGTCGTTATAGTGGATCAGGCGGATATCGGGACGGGAGCCCTCGCCGGCGCGGCCCGAAGTGAAAATCACGGAGGACTCGGGGACCGTGTTTCCGCGCGCCATTCTTGGGTTAGCTATGGGACTTGCGGTGAGACGTGTTTCTTTTTCGCAAGTATCAATGAGTTGACGCGAAGGGGAAGCTCCGGAGACTTTAGCACGAAGGCATTGAAAGCGGGGAAAGAAAAGCCAATGGCGACAATTGATAGTTGAGATATATATCAGACACTGAGCAAAGGAGAAGCTCAAAAGAGATTGTATGAGGTCAAGATGCGAGACAAGAGGAAAGCCGAATTCATATAAAAAGCCCAAAAGTCAGAGATTAGGTAAGAGGGGCTGTGTTTGGGAGAGAGCATACGAAGGAAAGAGCGATGGACGGTGTGTGGAAATGTGCCTGCCGGGCTTGGAGAGTGGGACGTGGCTTAGGGTTAAACCTTTATGTGGCAGGAGAAGCTGAGAGGCCGATCAATCGCGGGTGTCGATGAAGAAAGTTGAGATGCGAAGAGATGGAAAGGAGTATTTATGGGAGATCTTGGGTATGATTTACATGCACGACATAGAAAGAAAACCAGAAGCGTGGTCCAAAAAAAGGGGAAAATAGCGCAATCGATAAAGTCGCAACAAGGCAGATCGCAGGAAAAACACACAAACTTCATGATCTAGGACGCAGGCGGCGAAGCCGGAGGCGGCGAGGCGGGTCGTGGGTGGACAATTTCCAGACCCTCGGGAATCGCAGACTCGGAGACCCACGCCTTGACCACCTCCGCGAAGAGCTCGGGGAACTGGAGGTCCCAGGCGTGCCGGCCGCCGGGGACGGCGGCGGCGACGGAGCCCGGGGCTTTGAGCACAGCGCCGACGCGCCGGATCACGTCGACGTCGTCGCCGACACTGGCGGCAATCGCCAGCACACGCACATCGCGGATGCCGCCGATGATGTCCCACGAGGCATCCGCCAGGATCGACGGAAACACGTCGCGCACGACGGCGTACCGCATGTTCGCGCGGAGATCGTCCAGCAGCGCGTCGATGCGGTGCATGCCCTGCATCGCACTCAGAGCCCAGAACAGCGGCGCCGGCATCCACGAGACCATCACCGTCATGAGCGCCCAGACGGTCCAGGGCCGCTCGGCCAACCACCGGACGGGGCCCTCGATCGGGTGGGCGCCGGTCGCCAGGAGCGAGCGCACCAGCTCGGGCCGGTCGTGCGCGAGCCGCAGCCCGACGTAGCCGCCCATCGACATGCCGACCACGTGGGCGCGGCCGCCGTGCGCGTGTTCGGCGACCAGCGCCGCCACCCGGCGCGCCGACGTCGGGATGTCGGCGGGGAGAATGTCGCGCGAGCTCGAGTGGCCGCTGAGGTCGACGGCAAGCAGGTGGTAGTCGGCCAGGTGCGGCATCACTAGTGTGAACTCCAGGTGCGAGCTAAGGAGGCCGTGCAGCAGCACGATAGTGTCTGGCTTGTCGTCGTTGGTGCTGTAGAAGAAGAGCGGCTTTTCAGCCGGCTCTGGCGGTGACGTGGACGCCATCGTAGACAGTAAAGAAAGGATTTCAGCTTGTAGTTACAGATTCAGTGGAATATTTACTTTCATGGAAAGCAGAAGAGATGTTGTCGCTGTTTCATTATGTTGTCCGTATCTAAGGCGAAAAGTCAGGAGAGTTGGCTTTCAGCCGATCGAGGAAATCAAGTGGGAAGATCACAGACATCAGGTCTCAGCTTTTCATGTTCCAGCGGTCCTCAGGCCATATGTTCAGGGCCAAGATCGAAAAGCTCGCCGGAATGTCGTGTCCAGCCGTGTAAGTTGAACCGCTGACCCGCGAGCGGGGTTCTGGAACTTTTACCCGTTGAGTTTACCTGCATTAGCTCATAGTGCAGGGAGCTTCAAAGTACCACCCGGGCTTCAAGATGTCTCCGGTCAACCGTCCTCAACATCCCGGGCCCTGGCGCGGACCGTCCGTCGCCGGGACATCGGTGTCCCCGTGCTTCTTTCTAGCCGGATATGCAGCTATTTCAACACTACGCCGAAATTTCAAGACACAGGCAGGAGAAGCATTTTTAACTGAAGCTGGGCTTATATTTCAAATACATACATACATACATACATAATGGTCCGAATTTTGGTGCCGTGGCCGGAGGACATGCTCCTCCAGAAACAACGACAGTAACCAGGAAGTGAAAAGCTAGATGAAAAGTACTCGTAGATGCTTCAAAAATAGCTCGGAACAAACACATATACGCCGATAAACACATACAAAAAGAAAAAAAAAGAAGAAAAGCCGAACAGATGGTAAGTCTCACCGGACCACCAAAGATCTTCGTGGCCGGGAAAAGCAAGCATCTACTGCTCGTTCACAAACAGACCGGCCATGCCCATTCCGGTTCCAACGCACATGCTGGTAAGGAGCACCTTCTTCTTCGTGCGCCGGAGCTCGCTCAGCCCGGTGACGACCTGGCGGACACCGGTGCATCCCAGCGGGTGGCCGAGGGCAATCGCGCCGCCGCGGGGGTTCATCTTCGCCCAGTCGAGCTGCAGCTTGTCGCGGCTGTACACCGACATGGTGGCAAACGCCTCGTTGATCTCGACCACGTCGATGTCGGCGAGCGTCAGCCCGTGCTGCGCCAGCAGCTTGGGGATGGCCACGGTCGGGCCGATGCCCATGATGCGCGGGGCCAGGCCGGCGACGGTCGAGCCGACGTACTTGGCGACGATGGGCTGGCCGAGCTTGACGGCGGTCGAGCGCTTCATCAGCAGCAGCGCGGCGGCGCCGTCGGTCAGCTGGCTGGAGTTGCCGCCGGTGCTGGCGGGGCCCCACTGCGGGAAGGCCGAGCGGATCTTGTGCAGCGCCTCGAAGGTGGTGCCGTAGCGGATGCCCTCGTCGCGCGTCAGCGTGACCTGCGACACCACGCCGTCCTTGTCCTTGAGCTGCGTCGTGATCGGCACAATCTCGTCGTCGAAGTAGCCGGCCTTCTGCGCCAGCTCGGCGCGGCGGAACGACTCGGCCGCGTACTTGTCCACCACCTCGCGGCCCAGGTTGAAGTCCTTGGCCACGTTCTCGCTGGTCCAGCCCATCGGCTGGCAGCTATCTTCGGCCTCCTTCGACTTGGCGATGACCGCGGGGTCGAACGGCTCCTCGATGGCGTCGCCGCCCGCCGTCATGCTCTCGGCGCCCATGGCGATGCCGATGGCGATGTCGCCGGCCGAGATCGCGTTGGCAATGTCCGCGGTGGCCTTGAGGCCCGACGAGCAGAACCGGTTGAGCGAGCTGGCGGAGGTGGTGTTGGGGAAGCCGGCGGCCAGGACGGCGCAGCGCAGCTTGTATGAGGCCTTGGAGTCGCCGACCTGCAGGAAGAGTCGAGGAGTCACACATGTTAGCTTTACGAGCTCTCTTCGTCTCTTGTGTCTCTCTCTGCCATCTCTCGCCACCCCCCCAAAAGAGTCACTTACGTTACCCATGCAGATATCCTCCACCAGGCTGGGATCCAGGCCCGAACGCTCGCGAACCTGCTCCAGCAGAGCCGTCACCATCAGCTCCAAGCTTGTGTCTTTCATGCCGCCCTTGCGCGCCTTGGTCAGCGGAGTCCGCACGGCCAGCGTAATGACGATGTCGTCGGCATTCTTCTGCTGGATCTTGCTCAGCGGCGTCGTCGGCGACAGGTGCTTGAGGATCGAGCCCATACGTTCGGAGGCCATGGTTGCGCTGTGTGTGTGTGTGTGTGTGTGTGTGTGTGGTCGGCGGTCCGGTTGAAGGAGAGATTCGTTGCGGTGCTCCGTACGGAGAGTCCCGGAGATATGCGGGAAGAGAGCAAACAGGGAGATGTCACACAGAATGCACAAGGAGTTATTATGAGTGTGTCTCAGAAAAGAGAAAAAGAAAAACCCCTCGGAATTCAACTTGGGGAATATTCGTGGAGTTTTGTAGGTGGGACAGATCAAGGTATAAAATGTGCTGCATCCAGCCAAATCGCAGGATGTCCCGAAATCAGGAACGCCAAACCGAGGCTACCAGGGATTTTATACCGACAGCCGGCACCGCTTTACCCCGGAAATTCAAAGGACACACATGGTGGGTAACCCTAGTGGGTTCGGTAGTTAGGGTTATGTCCCCTCCGCCAGCCTCGGCTCAAGAGCAACAATCAGAAAGGCGGGCTGAACATTTCAATGTTTTCCCCCACAACATTCCCCTCACGAGGAGTCCCCGTCTTTTCTTTACCCCAATAACCGAACCGGGGGACGCCGTTTATAGCGGGTGTTTGGACTGGTGGGCTGCATAAGACTGCACATGGGCTGGCTACGTCAGGCTGGGTCGGCTGCCTGTTCCAATTGCCGGCCTCTAGAGGCGACAGTCGAGGCCCGGGCCTTGGCCTCTTGTGTTCAGTGGCATCTGATACTGCATCTTACCGTCCTAGCTGCTCGAATCCCCAGAGTCTTCTCCGTCGTGGTCCCCCTCTACCAATTGCCGATACCCCAAAGAGTCGCAATAGCAATAGCCACAGAAAGCCCCACCCACCATAGAAGCACAGGTGCCTCGACGAGTAAACATTTATATTTCATAGCACTCCGATTATTAATCATTGCCTGTTCGGAGTGTTGTCGCTGTATTCGATTTGGGCTCCGTGTCCGTGAATTCGGTGTCTCGTGGCCTCACCTGGCCGGTTCTTCACATGTCAGGATCTTGCCCTTGACCCTCTCCAACAAACAAGCTTGGCCATCGCACGTCGTTAGATGAGCGTGAAACATTCCTGGTGAGCTCACTGTCGAATCCAGTACCGAAAATATCTGGATTTGGTCACCCAACACGGTTTGCCGGGTCTTTCATCTCGTCGTGTTGCGTTAGGGTTAGGGTTGGTTATCAGATCGTCTCCCGCGAAGATCTGGATATCGCCATATTGGACTCATATTGCATGATGGACAGTCGAGAGATCTCGATCGGTCAATCAGGAACAGAAAATCTCTCACCAAGGTGATAAAAACCAGGTCATAATGAAAACTTTCTCTCTTGCGATATAAAAATCCATCCCATGAACTCCGTCTAACCAAAACAAAGTGTCCTCGTTCTACAGTCTAAAGCCAAAATTTATATATGTATATACCAGCAACAGACAGAAACAAAATACTCCAACCGCTGGATATGCAAAACACGAGAAAACACACTCCACCCAAGTTCTCTCTCTCAAGACACCTCCACCCGCGGCGGCACGCCGACCGCCTGGACGCTATCTTCATACTCGCTCATCTTCAGCGCCTCCTGCACATCGTCGAGGAAGTGCGCCTCGCCGACCATCTCCACGATGCCGGAGCGCCGCATCAGCTCCCACACCTGGTGGTTGCGGTTGGTCGGCAGCCGCGTGAAGAACACCCGCACGCCGCGCTCGCGGTAGCCGCGCACAATCTCCTCCAGCACCTGCGACCCGGACCCGTCCAGCGACGTCACCCCGTGGATGTCGAAGATGATGTTGCGGTTGCTGTCGTCCAGCCGGCTGCGCGGCATCGCCGGGTGCACCATCGCCCCGTAGCGCTCCAGCCGCCGCAGCCGCGACCGCATCTCGCCCGTGTTGGCAAACGTCAGCGGCTCCGGGATCTTCACGATCAGGCAGCCCTCGATGAACTCCAGCCGCTCGGGGTGCAGCTCGGCATTGTCAAAGCGCTCGGTGCCGGGGATACGGCCGAGAATCTGGATGCGGGGCCGCGTTGCGTGGCGGATCACCTGCAGGAGCGAGAGGCCGACGCCGATAGCGATGCCAAATGTGAGCGAGAAGAACATGGTCGAGAGGAAAATCAGCAACATGAGGCCAAGCTCGGTCCATCCGCGGATGCGGATGAAGTACTTGATGTCGGCTGGACACTCCTCAATCAGCGACCAGGCCACGACGCTGATCATTGAGCAGAGAACGGGTTTCTATAGCAGCAAAGAAGAGACGACTGGTTAGTTGTCTTCTTACTCATCCAACCGACGGACCACGACCTGCCCTTGAAGTTAACTTACCGGGAGGTAGTAGAAATACGGCAGCATGTACAGGATGCACAGCAAGGTGATTAAGCCTAGGAAAATCGAGCTCACCGGCGTCTTACCACCAGTTGCCTTGTTCACCTTGCTACGCCCATAGCCGCCAAACGACGGCAGGCCCATGAAGCACGCGCCGACCATGTTCGCAACACCCAGTGCCACCAGCTCGCGGTTCGCGCTGAGCTCGATCTGCGGGAACACGCTCGAACCACGCAGGCTCTTGGCCGCCACCGACGACTCGAAGAAGCCCAGCAGGGCAATGGTGAACGACGTGCCCATGGCTTCGTGCACGTACTTGAGCTGCGACGGCTGGAACGGCCAGTGGAAGGTGAAGAGGTGGCCGGAGGCCGCCCGCACGGGGCCGAGAATCTGCACGCCCTTGCCCTCCCAGTCCTGTTGCCAGCAGAGAATGGCCGAAAGCACAACCACCAGGAACCGGTCGGGGAAATACGCCACCCAGGGTCGGCGAGGCTGGAGATGGTTCTTGAGCTGGCTGATATGTATGTACGGGGATTCGGTTAGCAAGAGATCCAGTGGGGGACGACGAAGATCCCGCATATACCCGTCGACTTACCGGAAAATCATAATCGACGCGAAGCTCACAAGCGACACAGTGAGCGAGAGCATATGGATGTCCTTCAGATGCTCAAAGATAAACGCCACCTTCTCGACGCTGCTGCCATGCGTCACGCCGCTCAGCTCGGCATGCTTGTTCAAGCCAAACTGCGGAATGAGCTGGTCGACAGCAATGACACAACCCACAGCCGAGATGAAGCCGCGCAGGAACGGGCGGCTGAGCACGCTGTCGAGGAATCCAAGCCGCGCCAGACCAGCCACAAGAACAGTGGCGCCCGAGATACCGGTGACAATCCCGGCGATGTGAGCGTGCAGCTGGGCGTTCTTGTCGCCATCGGGGGTGTCCTTGATAGAGGACTTGACAATCGTGCCGACAAGCAGCGAGCCCGCAGCTTCGGGCCCGATGACCATCTGCGGACAGCTGCCGAAGATGGCGTATATTACCGGGGTGATGCAGAACGAGTACAGGCCGTAGATGGGCGGGATGTGGGCCAGGTTGTCGGCAAGCGACAGCGCCATGGGGATGTATATCGACGCCATGGTCAGAGCCGCCACAAAGTCTCCCGACAGGTAGGCCACCTTGTACTGCCGCACCCAGGTGAAGGCCGGCACATAGTAGCGGAAGTACATCATGAAGGTGGCCGAGAAGCTCTCCGGGTCGGGCGTCGAGCCGCGCCGGCCCAGCGCCTCCATCAGGCTGTCGTAGATGGAGTGCTTGCGGCCGTAGCTGTCGATGCGGCCGCGGTGCACGTGGGCGTGGCCGTGCGGGTCGACTTCGGGCGGGAGAAGCCGCTCGTTCTGGAGGTTGCCCGGCTGCGGGTTGAATGGCCGGCGGAGTGCCAGCTCGCCCGAACTCAGCATAGACGATGGGCTGGATGGCCGGGGCGAGAAGGTGCCGTGGTTGCACTGGCCGTCGTGGACAGCACTCTGGCGGAGGACGTAGTTTTGCAGTAGCGATGTCGTCTCGTTCGCCGGCTTCGGCGCCCGGATTCCCCGGTCCTGGGAGCTGGGGCCGGGGGCGTCGGCGCGTGCGGCGAGCGGAGAGTCCGATGACGAGTCATCGGAGGGGGAGGCCATGGTTAGGCGAGGCCGTTTGAGGGACGGCAGTGACCCGAAAAAAGTGAGAGACGGCGTTAGTGTGCAAGTGAGTTGGTGATAATAATAAAAGATAACCAAAGAGAAGCAGATATAAAATTAACGACTTCTCCCGCAGCCGTCGGCAAGAAGAGCCCCAAACGAAAGCAAAAGGAGTAGGTAAGTATATGGTCCCAACTTCCAAACACTGCTTTTCTACTGCAGCTCTGGTTTGTTACGTCGCCTTTGCTGACCAGGCTTTATGTATATAATGGAGGCGAGTCCACCAAGAGTGAAGAAATGTGCCGCCACGGTGCAGCTTCAGAAAATGATTTGGGGGGGATTGAACTCTCCGTCAACGGAACAGATAAAAGCACTGTTTAGAATACTGTATGCACTATGCAGGAAATGTGAGGGCGGAGGACTGCTCGAAATAGATGTGAGTGTGTATAGTATATATGTGTGGCGGTCGAAATCTCACGATGGAACAGACAGTGAAAGGACGGGAAAACTATGGAGGCACTCTCTCTCCCCTTTCCCCTCCCAAAAGAAAAAGACGGCCAGGCGAGCGCAAAGAACCGGCAAAGACCCAGAAAAGATGACGACAAAGTGAGACAGACGAAGATTGCCGAGAAGAAAGAAGGAAAAGTGAGGTTGGAAGAAGACTTGCAGGCCTCTGAAACCTAGAGCAAAGAAATGTTGTCATCAGAACTTCCCAAAAGTCCTTTGGCCGGCCAATAACCGACCTGCCCCACCAAAAAATTCTAGGGTCGAACTGACTGTCAGGGAAAACGCACGTGGATGTGCACGTGAGGGTTGGTGACACGGGTTAAACCCTGAGTCCAGCTTAGGGCAGCTCATCTTGAACTACACTGTAGACTGAGGGCCTGGAATGGGCATCGCTCATGCGACATGCTAGAATGAATCGCGGATGATGACTTGCGGTCTGCAGACGAGCAGTGTGTCTCGGGATCTCGTGCTTTCATATCTGAGCCACGCATCGTCAACCCCCTCACATGGCCAGCCTGGGTTTAACCCTAAACACCTCTCCCCATCGCCTGTAAGCCGGACAAACGACGGCAAGCGACACAACAAACGGGGAGCAAATGCAGAATATGGACTTCCGAGGAGATGGAAGTCGTGTACCACCACAACTCCATATGTACGTGTGTGTGGGTTTCCCTGCCCCGATCTAGACTGCATTTGCAGGAGTCTGGACCGCCTCCCTGGTGATTTGCCAAGCCAAGGGGCCAGACCATCAAGAGACCGGAGGGCAACAACACTGATACTCAAACGCCGTATCAGGATCAAGAGAGCGTAAGATGTTTCCAATTTTGCCCTTTTTGCGGCATTGCAGTATAGAAAATCAGATACATCAGTGTCTGGCTCGAAAGTTTCACAGCGAAGCTCTCCGGACTGGAACGGGGATGTATCACAGACCGGAACAAACACCGGTGATGATAGCATGGCAAATGGAATGCAACCTCCCACAGGCAAAAGATCAAATCAAAAGATGTACACTAGAATACCGTAGAAGAAGAACAAAAGAGAATAGACCTTGAGATTCGTAACTGAAACATGGAATCCTCGTATAAATACCCAACCAAACATACCGACCGACCAGCAGAAAAGAAAGTGAAGAAACTGCCCAGAAGAAGTGCCTTTTTGCGCCAACAAAAGATAAAACCCAATTATTAGTCCATTCCAGGTATTGCGAGGGTCAGCCCTGCAGACCACGAAACAGACAAACCCAACAAGAAGAAAGAGAAAAGCGATGAAAAACAGGGTTAACTTTCATGCACTCATCCATCTGGAGACTAGACATGACTTTACAAGGCTGCCAGCAGGAAGTACAAGACACCTGCCAACAGCGCTGACGACGAGCCGATGGCCAGGGCGGAAGCGGCCGAGCGCTTTTCCAGCGGCTGCTGGATCACCGAGTGGTACAGGTCGGCGAAGCCGAACTCGGTGGTGTTGAAGCAGACGCTGTCGTTGATTGGCGGGATGCGGGCATCGCCGGGCTCGACGAAGGTGATGTCGGAGCACTGCGAGACGAGACCCGGAGGCAAAAAGTCAGTCACGGTGCACTCGATGATCTATCGAAAAGGAAGACGAAGAAGGAACAGGAAGGGGGAACGGCAAACAACGTACGGCAAATAGAGAGGCGCCGTGCGACGCCAGCTCGATAATCTGGATGGTGGCGTTCTGGCCGGCCTTGATGCCCAGGTCGGCCGGCACGGCTACGTCCTTGAGACATAGCGTGCCTGGGTAGGGTCCGTTGGACGGGCCCTGCAGCTCCCACGGCGCGGCGAGCTGGATCTCAAAGTTCTTCGGGCCGCCGTCGGGGCCGTCTGAGTCAATGCCGAGGTTGACGTACAGCACGGCGCGGGCGTGGCCGGAGAACCAGCCGGGCTGGAAGGCGATGGCGCCGCCCTCGGTGGACCAGAAGGTCCGGTTTGTGGTCAGAGTTAAGCCGCCGCCTGTTGTGTGGTCGGTGGAGGTTCAGTTGGTTAGTATGGTCTCACACGATGAACCGTTGGGGGATTTGAGAGACTGGAGCCTGGCACTGGGCAGCAAGTCGGCCAGAAC
>LNGL01000060.1:74473-103379 GCA_001510565.1 Knoxdaviesia proteae
GGGGGGGGGGGGGGAGAAAGTCATACAAGGATGCATCCATTGCATTCCGTAGGGGAATTCGTCGTTCGTGATAAAGCTGTTGCCCCGGGTTCCGGGATAGGTCAAGAGGATGTGGGCGGACGCCAGCGATGCCGCCCACAGATTCAGGAGTACCGCGAGACGGAGCATTGTGGCGGTCTGGCGAGGAGTGATATCTGGACAAGAGAATGGCTATCGACGAGCTGACTCCCGAGATGTCGACTGGAAGATGTGCTCGGTTTTTCTTTTCTTTTTCTTTTCTTCTCTTTTTTTTTTCAGTGAATAGTTGGACGGCTGTCGTCGTATATGGTCAAGAAGGCGTGTGGGCGGTGCACTGAGACAAAGAGGGACGCACGGCTCAGTGAAGAGTGGATTTAACGACTTGTGGACCGAGGACTGATGAGGGAAGGACAAGGAAGAGATAGAGGGAAGCTGGGAATATTTTATCAGACGGGAGAGGGGGCTGACACATAAGGAAAGGTCTAGAACGGTTGAGAGCAGGCGAGATACTAGCACTAGAAAAACAAGAGAGAAGAGGAAAGATCAAGAAGAGGAAATAGAGAGAATAAAAAAGGTGGAAACAACTGCAAGATATTGGAAATCGGAAGAGGGGACAAACTATGTAGCAGGAGAGAAGAAGAAGACGACGAATCCATGGAAGAGATACATACACAAAGCGGGAAAGGCGACAATTAAGAGGAACCAACCCAAAATGACAAGAGACCCAGCGTCGTGCGACGGAAAGGACCACTAAGGATGCAATGTTGAAATAAGCAGGGAATAACGGGTAGTCGGACAAGGGAAGAGAGAAAGAAAGGAAAGGGAAAATTCTACGGAACCGGGGGGGGGGAAGGGGAGGGAGGGGAGATGGTGGCCGATCAGCTAAAAATAACCACCACCCACCACACAGAGAGAGATTGAACGAGAGAGAGAGCGCGAGAGAGCGAGAGGGAGAGAGAGAGAGAGAGAGAGAGAGAGCGAGAGAGAGAGAGACCCAAGCGAGTCCACACAGACTCTCTCTCCCCCGCTCTCCCTTTTTGTGCACAGTCTTCTCTGTTTGCTGTCTCTCGGCACACTCACTCGTACGTACCATTCATGAACAGAGAACAGGGCGGCCACAGCAAGATAATACAACGAAACAAAGCGGCATCGGGTCTGTGGCGGCAGTTCGTTTGCTGGTACGGCCAATGAGGTCCGGTCTTGGGCAAATCCTACGATGCGCAGGATCCACTGAATATGGTACCACAGGGTTTGCCACGGCGGGTAAAAAGTTGTGAGGCAGGGAAGGTCCTTGTATAACGAGGAAGCTTTCCTTTTGTGCATGTTCAGATGTGCGCTGTGGAGATAGATGTAAGTATTCCTGGGAAGAACGTCTTCGGGATGTTGCAGCCCCGGATGCAAGTCGACATCGGCCGTGATGATCTCCCGAGATGTGAGGGCTCTCTCTCTCTCTCTCTCTCTCTCTCTCTCTCTCTCTCTGATATCCATGACTGCTGCTGAATGCGTGACTCCACGACGACAGATATTTATGCATGGCATGTTGAATCTGGGTTGACTGGACGCGCTGGTACTCGGAAATAATCCTCGGCTGGCATATTTCCCGTGCATGGAATGTAATGGACCACCAGGCCGCATCTGATGCTGGTCTATCGTCCCTAACCACCGACAAAACACACCCAAGTCAAGTCGTCAGAGTCCGGACCAGATTTCACCCGTCAGACAATGCATCGCCGTTTGTGAAGGAGGACTGATGGTTACACAGCCAACGTAAGAGTCTCTCTCTATCTTTCTTTCTCTTCATATACTCAATCCTGAGCATATGGGGCGCTTCACTTCTCCTCCTCATCCTCCCAGTCCATCTACCGCCTTCCCTACGACCATGTACATACAACGGCCTGGCCTGGTCCTCATCACGTCGCCTCCCCCTTGGCTTCGCGCGCTTTCGGTGGCTCTCCCCTCCAAATTCCGTCCTCCCGACACGCATATTCGTCGGCCAAGCCCAACCTTGGTTCTGCATCCTCTCTCGCTGCCAAAATCACCGCCCCGACCTCCCTCGTGCTTATGGGGACACCAGGCCTGTACTGGACGCTCTCAGACAGCGAGAGCCCCTCTGGAACCCCAGCATCTAGCCGTAACAGTCACTACTTGAGCGGCAGCGCACCGGCCACCGACCTCAACACTCTCCCCGCCAGCGTGCCGGTCAAGCCGAGCCCGTCTGCCGAAGAGGCAACGCGGATATTATCCGCAGGCTCGTACTCTCTAGACACAACCAGCAGCATCCCGGGCGTTGTTCGCTACGCCGGCGCCCCGGTCGCGTCCAACTCGCTGTGCGAAGACCGCCATCTGCTCGCTGCGGCCACAACCCCCAGATAGCCGCCCTGATGCAGCCGCCAGCGCCGGCGCCAGCCCAGACAACAACGACGATGTCACGCCGGCGGGGCTGCCGGCCCAGTACGACTACAAGACCCCGCCGTGCCTGATCGCCGAGCCGATCGTCTCCGTCACTCCCCTCGAGGGCGGACCCCCCGCCGTGCGCAATTGTCTGGGCGGCAGCTACCGCGAGAGGCTGGAGGGGCTTCGCGCGTGCACGCCGCCGGTTTCCCGGAATCTACGGGATGAAGTGACGGTGCAGGTTGTGCTTTTTGCAACCCGGGCGGAGACGTGATTGATCTCTGAAATGCTCTTGCAATTACAAGATGTATATTTAGCCCTGCTCGTCTAGATACTGTACATAAATAGCAGCCACACCTGACCGAGGTGGCTTTCATTTGAGCTTGGCTAATGCATCGTGATGTTCCCTGGCCGGGGTACTCTCACGTCTGGTGTAATCTCCCAGGAAGTTCTCGCCAGCCCAGCAATTACCAAGACGTGCCCCCTCTCCATTCACTCTGTCGAACCGTAGTAGCCAGAACATGAGAGTTATAGAGCGGGAGTGCACGAGCTGGCTCGGCCATTGGTTCTTGGCCGGCACAATCCTTCCCACCACGCCCAGCACATTCTCGACTGGCCAGTGCATGCGGCTGGACTGAACCCTCGCGAACAACAACCGCGAAGGGTGAGTGTGGTTCGATCTCAAGACAAAGAGCTCGGCAAAGCAAGCAATTCGCTTTTTGGTTATTATTCCCACGTTCTAGCATACCAAAACACATGCCCATTTTCGCGACAAAGAGAGATAGCCACTATAAGAATGCAACCGAGCCTCACTTCTCCCGATCCAGCACGGCTTGCATGGAATGCCGGTCCAGTAACGACCCAAAAAGGAAGATAGTGCCCAGTCCATGGCAGACATGCCGACATGGGGGAAGGACACGCGGCGAGTTCTAAACTTGGAGCCCACCAGCACCACCAGCCCGCCAGAAAGAAAGAAATAAAGACACACAAAATCAGAGCAAGATATTTCTGCTCCAAAGGAGAATTTCAGAGGACATCAGGGCCTGTACGTTAGAGGTGTTCCAAGAGAGCCGACCTGGCCGATGACACGAAGTATCTTATAACCGTAACTATAGGAGAGTCTCAGCAAGGTTGAATGATCGTGGTACAAAGCAACGTTGATTGATCGTGGCTCAAAGCCCCAGAGGTGTTTCCTCTCTCCTCTCTCTGTGTTCACTCTCCGTCTCCCAGAACCTGTAAGCGCCCACGCAAACCCTGCAGCCCCTCAGGCCTGGACCTCCACGGCCAATCACGGCCACATCGGAGCGATCGTGCAAAAGGAGCCCGGAATTCTGAGGGCTGGACGGTCTGGGCCTGTTTGCTGCTTTTTCTTCTTCTGGCCATGCAGTACAGTAGACATACATGCATATATGTACTGTACAGTACATGCTTATGTACAGTATTGTTTGTGAGTGCGTACGGAAAAAGAACGGAAGCAATCAAAGCTGGTCCCTCCTTCATCACCAGCCAACTTGTCCACTCGGTGCCGGCATCCCACCCGAACCTCGACCAACTCGAAACTCGACTCGGCCACACTGGCCGGCCGGGCGGGTAAAAGACACGCATAAACAATGTGTTCCAGGGCCCCAAAGCGGACCGTACTGGACACACACACCACATCACGCACCGAAACCGCGCGGAGGGGCGCAGTTCATTTGCAAGGAGCAGATTGTCCTTAGCTCGTGATTCCTTATCTTGACCGTCGCTCCAATTGAGGTCTGTCATTGGGTGTTCGCATCTGCCTTGACACTATGACCGATCCGCGCGCCAACGACACCCCACGATAACTTTCCGGACTGCGGCTTGCGGGGACAAGTCTTGCACCACTGTGACGTACTAGCTACGTCTAGACTTCATTCTGACAAGCCACAGCTTCGTAGACCGTCTGATGACTTTTCGAGCTGGGGGCTGTGTACTGTATAGTGTTGAAACAGCAGATTCTCCATTCCAGTTGGGAGCTGTGGTTGTATATAAAGGTCGGACGGGCTTTGGCTGGAGTTCTTTCTGTATGTAGTTTCCCTAAGGCCTTTCAATCATCAGCACTGTGAGGATCCCATCTGTTTTACGTCCTCCAAATCCTCCGATCATTCCAGAGTCTCCATCACAGCACCTGCGCAACACACCACACCACCACTCATTTCCCCGAAACCCCATCCCCAGTCCAACCCCTCGTCCATCATGTGCTTCGGACCCCGCACCGTTATGGTCGACCCCAGACGCCCCGCGGGCATGGGCCCGCGTCCCGCAATGTTTGCTCCCCGACCCGCCATGGTTGCGCCGATGATGCGGCCGCCTATGGGCCTCCCGCGGCCCATGGGCGGCGGCCCGATGATGGGCGGCGGTCCGATGATGGGCGGCCGCCGGGGTCATCCGCGCCGGCGGTGGTGAACAGATGGGGGCTTTATACCCCGCATTCTGGCAGAAGCCAAGCACGCCCGGCGTTTCGTGCATGTCCGGTCCTTGGTGTCCTGCGAAAAGCATGGCGAGTGCTTTTCGATTGATTCATCCTCGCCACGCCCGCCACGTTCCTCCGCTGAAGTGCGTCCTTGTGTCAATGTCTGCCCGCCGCAAGACTCGGGTCGATTCCGAACGAGCCAGCGATACGGCATAAAGAGACGGAAACAAACCACGTCGGAGATGCTCGTTCGGGGGTTTGCCGGCCGGAATAGCAATTGATAGCGGCTGCACATATTGCTCTGGATTTGCAGCCGGTGGGTTGCACGATCGTCATCGGTTGAGAGGGGCCACCCCGCGGGGGCGTTTTGTTCAGGGTCCAATTAGTGCTTTCAGCGCTCCCACAATACATACAATGCATGTAAATGACAGAATCACATAGAAGCCTTCGGGGCAAAATAATACACCTTCACAGTTACACGATCTGTACGATCCAGGCCGACTTGTATTCACTTATCGGGTCATGCTCCTATCCGGTCTTGCCATTTTAAGGCTCTCTTCCCACTCCGCCCCTTCCTTTCCCGCGAATCACCAGTGTACCTGTCGGCATGTCCAGAATGTCTCTGAAGAAATGTCACTTAGATACTGCAACTAGTCACTGATACTTTGCCGTCGACCCAGAATTGGCTCCCGCGTCAAGTATGCGCTACTCTGCACACAATCTCCAAGTCCCCCGCCAAGCCTTGCAAGGCGACTTTCGCTGTAGTGTGGTCGCTACTTCACTAATACCGCATTCGTCATCAGATGACATCGTCATGATTTCCCAAAAGGAAGCTATGATATTCGACTGTCGATGGCGACTTCCCCGTCTGACCATTGGGCGATTGTATTTCCCCTCCTTCATATTCCTGCTTTGCTTATCTACACAATTCTCCCACGTCCCTGGTCATCTTTGCATTTTATCACATCACCAGTTTTGAGTTTTGAGTATTGGATACCCAGAGCGCGATAGCTTCAAGGCAGACTTCACTTACACGCGATCATCTGACATCACACCAACAGCCACCATGTAAGTCAAGCGCCCACCACACAAGCGATACCCACCACGATGACTCTCACTCTCAATCCTGCTAACCTGCTAACCTGCTAACCTGCCTTCACCCCCCAGGAATCGATCAATGTCCATCCGGTCCAACAAGGCCAACACGTCCAACGGCGGCGGCGGCGGCGGCAGCAACGGCTACGCCAACAACGCGCGCCGCGGGTTCTCGTTCAACTCGCTGCGCGGGTCGACGCAGCCGGAGCTCTCGCGCCGGCTGTTCAAGCTGATCAAGAGCACGAACACGCTAGTCGGCGCGCACGAGACGGCCGGCCGCGAGCGCGTGTCGATCGCCACGCAGCTGAGCGAGTGGGGCGAGCAGACCAACGACGAGGCCGTCAGCGACATCTCCGACAAGGTCGGCGTCATCCTCAGCGAGCTGGGCGAGCAGGAGGAGGCCTACGCCCACAACCTCGACGACGCCCGCACCCAGCTCAAGGTCATCCGTAACACGGAGAAGAGCGTGCAGCCGTCGCGCGACGGCAAGCAGAAGATCATGGACGAGATCCACCGTCTGAAGATCAAGGACGGCGATAACCCGCGCCTGGCCGTGCTGGAGCAGGAGCTGGTGCGCGCCGAGGCCGAGAACCTGGTCGCCGATGCCCAGCTGACCAACATTGTAAGTGCTTCCCCTTACCTCCACCTCTTCCCCCGCGCAAAACCTCGCCCTTGGACACCCAACGTCCTCTAACAGCCCATTTATGTCGCCACCATAACAGACCCGCCAGAAGCTCAAGGAGGTCTACAACGCCGAGTTCGCCGCCACCATCGAGCGGGCCGAGAAGCAGATCATCCTCGCTAAGCACGGGCGCCGGCTGCTCGCCCTGCTGGATGACACCCCTGTGGTGCCCGGCATGACCCGCGCGGCCTACGAGCACGGGCCGCAGGCCCGCCAGATTCTCAACGACGCCGAAGACGACCTCAAGGACTGGTCGCTCGACCTCTACGACTATGCTTCGCCCGCCACCAACGAGAGCCGCTCGCCCGTGACCAAGACCAAGGACAAGCCGGCAGCTGCGGCCGCAGCGTCTAGCGAGGCTGGCGGCCGCAGCCGTGGCGGAGGCGACGCCGTCCGCACTGGCTCGCCGCCCGCGGCTAGCACCACCAGCGACCTGCCGCCGTCGCCGGCGTCGTCGCACCGCGTCTTCTCGACCCAGAACGGAGGCGGCAAGGAGGTCGCTGCTTAGAGATTCAGAGCTGCTAATGCTGCTGCCTCGCGCATTCTGTCGAGTACTTGAGATAGATGAGGGGGGGGGGCACTTTTTAATGAGAACATGAAAACCCAGGAAACTGAAAAAAAAAACATAACAAACAATTGGAACACACATGAGAATGATGGGCATGGAGCAGGCACTTACTACAGGGACCATGGCTCACATGCATTCCTGGCGACGACGCACACACGCACACACGCACACACAACACACCCGCTTTGGACATTGTGCGATATCTTGGGCCTAAAGTGTTGACATCACGGAGCACGGTTAGGATTCCCAGATTGGAGACTGTATCAACTCATTTCGGCAGTATTTCATATTCTTGTGACTTAAATCATTTAATACCAAAGTTGTGAACTGAATGCATGATTGCCCGAGCACGCACGCACCTTCTCGTGAGTATTACCGAAGCCGAACTGGTGGCTTGGTCACTGGTGCCTTTCTCCACCGTGGAAATGGATAGGGATTCTATTCAACGGTAGATATTTACTGGATGAGGACCATATGACTTGAAAAAGAAACTGGAAAAGCGTGCCACCCGAACATATCCAAATGTAAAGCGAACAAAATATGAAAGAAAAGCAGTGGTATAGAGATAAAAACACCGAAATGTAATATGTACGAACAGCGAAGCGTGTGTTGGGGAGGGGGTTGCGAGGGAGAAAGAGGAAGGAAGCCAAACTGTGACGACTTTCGGATCCGGGAATAGGCGGTGCGCATCCGGTCTCCGGCCGCCGCCCCCGGACTTCAGTTTTCAACCACATCTAATGAGAATAACGCAGACAAACAAAGTATGGAACACCAACTCCGGGATAATTCCTCCTGAAAAAGATAAATATTGACGATAAAAAAGTGGAGGGAGAAAGATGAACGACTGGAAATGAAAATCGTCCCCAACAGAAAAGATACACAAATTTCAAATATACTATGCGCTTGCGATGAATAGGGTAACAGATTTGATGTGCAGTAAAGATGCAACTTGGGCGGACCCCTCGTGTTTTCAGAGGGATTCATTCTCTCAGGGGAACATGAGGCTCTGGTAACACACAGGCTGCTTGATCTTCGGCCTCCCCAGCTTCTTTGCCAGTGAACATCAACGCAGAAGGCTGAAGAGGGACTGAAGAAAGCAAAGCCATATCCTGCAACTTGGAGGGTTTGGGTGATGGTATTCTGTTGATTGACTCGATTTGTTGGGGCGGGAGCTTTTCGACTTCCAGATGTTTCACTCTTTCTCTCTCATTGGGTGGTGCTTATGAACCGTCCTTTCACGGTAGCAAGCAGAGAAGCAGCTCCACACACCAAGCAGTCCCATCAACCGCGCGGCCCGCCAGCCAGAAGGTCCAGACCACGACCTCCAGCATGGCGATGAAACAGCGCATGCCAACTCCAAGAAGCAGGATGGGCAGTCACATGTTCTTGATGCGGTTGCGCGCCACGCGCAGCTTGCCGCTGACGCGGTCTTCGTCCTCGTTGATGCGATTCAGCATCTCGACGTGGCGGTCAACTTCGTCCTTGATGGCCAGGCCGATTTCCTTTTGTCGTCGTACTACCGATGCGAGCTGCTCGACACTGTCGTCTTGCTGTCGGATCATCTGCTGTTGCAGCTGCAATACTCCGGTGTTGTCGAGTTCGCGCGTTTGCTCGGTTTCGGGGAGAGGCGCTCCGATCACGCGACTACCGGCTCGAGGCGGGGCCACGGATCCGCCAGAAGAGCCAAACAGTGCAGCCTTATCCGAAGAGGAGGCCATTCCGGGGCCAGCGCCGACGCCAGCCTTTCCGGCATACTGTGTGTTGGACGGCATGGTGCTGCTCAACTTGTCAAGACCGTCACGCTCTATCCGTGCCGCGCTCAGAAGGTCCCTGCGGCGGCGGATCTCACCGTCACCCAGCCGGTTGCCCTCCTGGATCGACCTTAGGCCTTCGGTCATGCTGGCAAGAAGCGTGCCTGCCTTGACGAGGGCTCTCTTAGCAGCGGCACTCGCTTCAACGGAAGCCGTGGTGTTATTGGAGTCGATGGCGCTATCCCGGCGGGCGAGAGAGTTTCTGGCGTCATGCAGGCACCCTTTCATTTCACGGTGAATGTCGAGCCAGGTTGTCGGGTCTGCTGCACCCACAGCAGCGGTTGAAACCATGCCGTGGGCCGATACAGCTGAGCTTGTGGTACTGGAGTTGGGGAGGTTGAGGAACTGGCGCCAAGCCGGGGTGTCACGCCAGCGGCGGTCGGGAGACTCAGCAATCGAGCGCAAGTAGGTTTCGAGGGCACGGCGACGCTCTTCGGTCAGTTGCGCCGACGAAACTGTCGAGGTGAACCATGACTTGGACGGGAGCGGCTGTGGAGGCGGAGCTCCGACAAGTGATGTCAGGTTGGCGTGCAGGGTAGCGAATTCGGAGTACCGCTTCTGGACTACAAACGACCGCAGCGGAAGCCGTAGAGTGATGTTGTAGAGTGTGTACGGTTTCTCATCGGATTTCGAGAGGATCGTGGAGGGAATCGAGATCTCGGCGGGAGGAGCCATGGCCGGCTATTAGGTGGGAGGATTTCGACAAAATAGAGTGCGGCAGCCAAGATTGAAGCGATGGATCAGAGGAGAAGAAATCAACGGTCTCCGGCAGATATACAAACAAAAGAGGTATCTCAGATATAACGGAAAAGAAGGTATCGCGGGAACTGAGATATCAAGGACGAGAGAATGACTTGATCAGGTGAAAGTGACTGGCTGGTCGTGGGAAAGTGGGTGGGTGTAGAGAAAGGCGGGAGAAACGGCGAACGGATGAGAAGGTGTGGATTCAGGCAGATTAGATTGGGAGGTGATAAATCGAGAATATCGAAAAGTCGAAGTAGTGAAGGCGAAAACAAGTGACCCAAGGAACAGAAGAAGAATGAGGAGGAAGAGGAAGTGAGAACGAGATGAGAGAGAGAGAAAAGGAAGCAGAGAAGAAAAGAAAACCGACGATGTCCGAGGCAAGTCAGCAAGTGGTGGTACACTGTGCAAGAAAAAAAAAAGTAGCCGCTATTTAGAGCGGCAAAAGTGCGTATTCGTACTTTGGACTTCGCTTTATTGAATGTTCAATATGCAAGTATCCGGGGATTTCAATTAACGGTAAATTAACGCACACAGCAAGCAAGTACAGCGAATATCGGTCGCGACTACTGTATTTGAATGCGGAGGTGTTCCTGCAGTATTTCTTCGTTCTTGAAATTCACCTCATCAACCCGTACTCGGCACAATCCCGACAAGGAAGGAGGAACGAAGGAAACTCTTGCCTTACCCCAATCCCAAACGGCAGGAGCGCGCTGGCGGCCTAGTGCCTAACAGTGACGCCCCCAAAATGGACGGAATGATTGGCTGATTTCGGTCGAGTCCGTTTTCGGGTTGACCTATTTTTTGGGGGGAGACCACACATTATTGGGCTAAGAGACAATGGGAAAGAGCGAACACCAACACCTAGTCAGCTGGCACTCTCAGCTGTTGTCACACGTCGGCAGCTGCCACAGCCCTCTCGTTCTGTTTTTCTTTTTCTTCTGACTGAGCACGTCTCTCATCTAAGCTAAAGTGTTGAAGCCATTCACACAAATCACGCGACAGCTCGAAATCTCGCCCGAAGCGCCCGCCCGTCAAGGCAGACGAATAGCGACAAAATAGCTCTTGCTCCAACATTACCCATGCTACGAGGCCTGACGCTTACACTCTTCTGGGCATGGCATGAGAAGCTGGTGCAGGGATCTCCCAGATGCAACGGGGACTGGCTTGGATGCGCACTTCACGGTGAGTGTGCTGGGCTTTAGGTGGCCGACTAGGCGGTGGAACTAATGCACACACTCACTTTTAGGGGGAGCCCGGCGAACAGGCACAAGCAAACAGGGACGGACGGACAGGAACAAGCCCCGCGAATCTTCCAATGTCGTGCTTGCGACCTCTCGCAACTGCGACTCTGTTTGGTCGAACCCACAGAGAAAAGACCGCACGCAACATGAAAAATTTGTTCAATATCGGGTCACTGATATGCAGGAGGAGTACTGTACTGGCATATAACGGTATGTTTTCACACGTCTTGGCGCCTAACCTAATTTTAAACCCTAGCCCTAAAGTACTGGTATACAACGGTATGTTTTCGCCCCCCTTAGCGCCAAACCTAATTTTAAACCCTAGCCCTAAGGTACTCTTTTTAATCAAAGCTAAAAATCATCTCCACAGATACTTCTTCTTCTTCTTCTCCTTTTTCCTTCCTTCGTACCAACCAACTTTCTTCCTACCAAACAATTTTTTCCTATAAAACAGGCGCTACACGAAACCAAGTCCGCAAAGAGAGAGAGAGAGAGAGAGAGAGAGAGAGAGAGAGAGACACACACACAGAGAGAAAAAGAGAGAGAGAGAGAGGCACACACAGAGAGAAAAAAAGAGAGAGAGGGAGACACGCACATAGAGAGAAAAAGAGAGAGAGAGGGAGGCACACATAGAGAGAAAAAGAGAGAGAGAGAGAGAGACGCACACACACATAGAGAGAAAGAGAGAGAGAGGGGGGTGTGCGAGTTTTGGCGGGCGTGGAGTACGGTAGCTAGGCTCTAGTACTGACTTCCGCGCTGGGCTCTGGTGCTGGCTTCCCTGAATGCCTTTAAGAATTGAAGAGTCAAGGCAGTATACGAAGCAGGGGGGGTGTATTCCCGGTTCCTGAACCCATATAGAAGTAGCGCTAAAAGCCCTATAAAAAAGATACTTCTCGATATCCTTATCGGATATAAAGGGGGGGCGAAAACTTTAGCCCTACCGATAGTACTCTTTTTAATTAAAGTAAAAAATCGTCTCTATAGATACTTCTTCTTCTTCTTCCTACTAACTAACTAACTAACTTCCTTCCTTCCTTCCTTCCTTCCTACCTACTATACCTACTAACTAATATAACACCTCACCTATCTTTAAAAGTTAGATACGCTATATTACTCCTTTATACTACTAGGTATTCTAATCGGCAGATCTAAGACTAAATAAGCGCTATATAAAACTAAGTCCGTTATACTATTAAAACTAACCGCGAATTCGTCTTATTACGTTCTAGACGACCCCCTATCCTCTCTCCTAATTAAATCTAAGCTATTATAGCCTTTATTTTAGAATCTATAGAAAATAGATAGCTAAAATAAGATAAGATCGCCCCTCGTTTTAGGCTTTCTTATTCTATATAGGCTATCCGATACGCCTTCCGAAAAGCCGGTTTTTTACGACGCGTTACTTAAGTTAAGCCTCCTATATTACCCGAAACACGTCGAAAACGATACGAATTTATTTAATAATACCTTTATTAGACCGTTAATAATTAGAAATAAGTCTTATAATTAGATAAAACGTAAGCGAATAGGAAAGCTAAGGGGAGGGTTTAAATAACGCGTCGTCCTAGTAAAGAGATTAATAAGACGTATATCGTTACTTAATCGAAAGGAGCTATTAGTTAGATACTTTAGGGATCTTTCTAAGGGACGAAGAAGGGCCTAAAGGTCTTCTAATAGAAGGTATAGGGGAGGATTAACTTATAGGCGTACTATAAGCATATCCTCCCTCTCGTTAAAGCTTAGATATAAGAGTAGGGCGCTACTAAGGGAGATACTAAGAGACACGCTAAGGGAGATACTAAGGGACGCGCTAAAGGAGATACTAAGGGACGCGTTAAGGGAGATACTAAGGGACGCGCTAAGGGAGATACTAAGGGACGCGCTAATACTAAGAGACGCGCTAAGGGAGTTATCTTTATATAAGATAACGCTCTAGCGTATAGCTCTTAATATATAAAAAGAGAGTTAGACCGGCGTAATATTATAATAATAGAATAGCCGCTTATAGATCCCTAATAAGTCGGAGTATATTATAGTACGTTGCAAACGTATATCAATGCACATGGATACTGCCCAGCGGTGAGCATTTAGGTGTATAAGTAAATATATATAAATACCTTAATAAGCTAGTAAAAGACTTATAAAAGGACGACGTCCGCCGCGCTTTTATAGGAATTATCTTAAGATAGAAAAAATTTAAGCTTCCCTTTTATATATTTCTCTATACGTGCCTTATAATTATAACCTATTTATTAGTCCTTTAAACTATATATTAAGAAATTATAAAAAATTAATTTTTTATAAGCGTAATACTTATATTATTAATCTCTTATTAACCTTCCTTTAAAGCCTAACCGTCGTAATCGTTTACCTTTCCTCTAGGTTCGAGTCCTAATCGATACGTAATTAACTAATATCTTAACTTCCTTTCTTTTAATCCTATATTTATTACTATTAATAGTTTTATTACTTACCGTTTACTTTAAATAACGGATTACCCTTCTTTTATAAACCCCTTTTTATTTAACCTCCTTTTAGTAACGAAAGTATATCGAATACTACTATTCTTTTCTTTTAATTCTACCTTTATTAAAATAATAACTAATTAACTACTTATTATATTAGTAAACGCCGAATTACTACCTTTACTAACTATCTACGCCTCTCGCGTACCTTTTTCCTATTTCCTAAATCGTTAGATCCTAACGTTAGGTTCGAGCCCTACCTACGGAATATTTAATAGCTATTTCTTATACTTTTCCCTTTATTTCTACGATTTTCCTTTTATTTCTACGACTTTTCTCTTATTTCTACGATATTTCCTTTATTCTAATAATTAATACCTCGGTATTCCCGCTATTTCGATTTTAATAATCTCCGTTTACGTTTTCCTCTTTACCTATTTTTCTATTATTTCTAATTACTAATCCGCTTCTTATTACGAGACTAACCCGCTTTTATACCCCTTTTATATTCTAATCGACCCCTTTTACGTTCTAATTACCTCCCTTTACGTTCTAATAAACCTACTTTTATTTATACTAGCCCTATTTCTTATTTTAATAGTTTTCTTTTTTATTATTTCTTAGTTCCCTAAATACGCGTTACCCTAATACTAACTTATAAATCGTAACTATCTAACTCTTTTTATCGACTACTAACCCCCTATTAACCTACCCTTACTACTATTTACTCTTACTTACCGCCTTTTATCCCTATAATTCTATACCGATAGTAAGTCTAGACCGCTAATATCTATTTTTCGTTTTAGATAACGGATAAAGAATAACGTATTCTATGAAAAAAGGATAAAAGCGTTACCTATAACCTTAAAGCCTTAAGTAAAATAAGCGTTACCCCTAGCCTATAAAATATAAACGAAAGTCCGTAACCCCCTACTATTAGTAATTAATCGACGTAACCGCTACCCCTATCTTCCGAAGTTATAGTAAAAGAGACCTATACCGGTAAGTTACTAGCTAAGGAGCTATAACTACCTACGGAAGTATAGCCTATTATACGTAATCGCCTAATAATAATAGGCTAAGGGAAGGGAAAGGCGGTAGATAACGGAACGAATATTCTATTAGCTTAGCTAGCTAGTAGTCTACTACCTTAAACTACTAAATTATCTATAATTAAGGAATTAAAATAAATAATAAAAACGCTACTATTAGACCGCGCTAAATTTAATATTAAGAAATAAAAGAGAGATAAAGAGTATATTAATAATATAAATACGGTTATTACTATAATAATAAAAAGACTTCTAGAAAGATTAACTAACGTTATAAGCCGTAATAACTTACCGGCTATAGCTATAGCTACCTCTTTATCTTTTACTACTCCTACGTCCCTAACTAATAACCCGTTTATAATAATACTACTATTATCTACTAATATTAATAAAAAAAGCCCCTTTACTAGCGTAACCGTAACTAATAACCCCTTACTAACTACGAAAGATATCTAATTATCTAGAACCTAGCTTATAGTACCGTATATATTATTATAAATACTTAAAGGTATAGGAATAACGGTATTAGAAGGATTATAAGGCTACGTATATAGATAAGGAGCTTATAATAGTATAATATATTCTATAACCCCCCGATACTATTCTAACCCGCTTTATCGTAAATAATAATACCTAGTATAATATTCTAAGCGAAGCTCTACTTAGGACCGGAACGGAAGCCGTTTAACGACGTTAGTATTAATAGCTTTTTACTACTATTAAGGCTCGCTATTAATAGCCGATTCCCCGGCCCTCGCTTAGTAAATAGGAATTTAGCTATTAAAAGTAAACTAATAGCCTATAATAAGCCCCTAAGGAACGACGAACGCGTAACTAAGTAATATAAATATCTTTAAGCGATATTTTTAAAGCTAATACTACTATTAGATATTAACGATAGAGAGGATCGTAAAAAGAATAGTAAAAAAGTAGTTAATTAGCTATAAAGCAACTACTTAAGTAAAGCGGACTATATAGTTATAATATAATTAATACGTATTTAGACCTACCTATACGAATCTATAATCCTATATATATACTAGACGTCGCGAATACTACTAGTAATTAGAAGCGAATTTATACCCCTTTAGTACTTCGTTCGTAGGTACGCTAATATATTATAGCTAATACTAATAGAATTAGTATTAATATTTATCTCTAATCGTACTTTAATAGCTACCCTATCGCGCGTATTTACGGCTCTCGTATTTAATTACTAATATAAGTCTAAATATAAGGCTATCGAACTTCTAATTAAAATAGTATAGAATTCTACTAATAACTTATTCGAAATATACTATATTTAACGTATAATTAAGGATATTCTATATTATAATATTACGGACTTATAGTATAAGATAAGATAGGATATTAGTATAGACTTAAGCGTTTATACTATAGTAAATACTACCCGTTACTTATTAAAGAATATATAATCGTACGCCGCTTAGCTAAATACCGCGCCGAAAGCCGAGGAGGAAGGAGAAACGCTATAATTCGGAATACGCGAAAAAGCCCTTAATTATATTACTTAAGATAAAGATAGGGATAAATCGACGTATTTCCGCTACGGAAAGACTAGTTATTAGGTACGCGAATACCTAGAACCCCGCGATAAGAATAACGACTACTAATAAAAGACTTATTTTATAATAAACCGCGGTTAATTACCCGATAATCGTAACCGGTCACGCGATAACCGCGATACTCGTTACTATTCTCGTAATACCTCTCGGGACCGAGACCGTAACTATTTACGATAGCTATCTTAAGACTAAAAGGGCGTACCGTTCTCTTACTCCTTACCCCTTTAGATATAAAGATAGATAAATAATAGATAAAGGCTAGCGAAATAATAAGAGAGGGGATAAGAAGCTTATGAATTATAATACTTACGCTACCTAGAAATAGGATTTATCTCCCGAAGGTTTACTTATTTCTAAAGATACTAGCTCGGACGTAAATAATAACTATTTCGCTAACGTTACCTACTATTCTACGTTCTTTCTTACCCTATTAACTAAGGAATCTATAGCTATTAGTAAGATATTAATAAAATAGCTATATTATAAAAGATATCGCGAGCGATATCGCCTCTATACTAGTTTATTAACGAATAATAAATAAACCCCCCTCGTTATATTTATTAATACTAGAATAGTAAGCGTTTTCGTCTCTAAATCGTACGCTCGTCGCTATTTAAAGCTATACCTATCTTTAGACCCGCTACGCCTTAATAGTCTAGGCGGAAACGGTAACTTCGCTATTATTAACGATATCGTTATTTCCTTCTAACTAATAACCGTTAATAGTCTATTAGAGGTTATTTCTATAGTAGCTAGTATTATTACCGATAGTACTTACCCCGCTAACCTAACTATTAGTAGGAGCGGCGCTACGAAGCTTAGGTATATTAACGCTAATAGCGAGATAAAGCTTATACTCTTATATAATTCCCCTATTATTCCTTACTTCTACCCTCCCTAGTAACGTAATAATATCGCTATTACTTATATAACCTACGTTAATAACCTTCTAATAAATACCTTCCCTTTTATTAATAATCCTAGTCTTCCTTACGCTAAAGACCCCCCTTTACCCCTATCGATATATATTTACGGTATTTCGCTAGCTAACCTTAATACCTACGCCCTCTCCTATATTACTTTTAAAATATTCGCCTTCGTTACTTATCTTACTAATTAGCTATATAATAATAGCCCCTTACTACGCTAAGCGTTCTTACAGATAGTAAATATAGATTACGTTACTATTAAATTTAATAAAGAACTATTACTTAAATATAAAAAGTAGCTATTACTTACGAAAGAATATACGAAGCACGATACTATTCGCGGTACTAGAGTTATTATAGAAAACTAATAAAAGAAAGCTAATACCGAAACCCTAATAATTATATAAAAGGCCTTTAAAGATAATACCTTCGTCTTTATTCCCCGGTACTTTAATACTAGACTAGACGTAAAGGCCCGTACTTAGTATAATATCGAGATAGTAGACGCTAAACCTAGATCTCTTCCCCTACGCCGCTATAGCCCCTACTAACGTAAAATCATAAGAGAATTCACTAATAAATTACTCTCTCTCGGCGTTATTCGATACGCTATTAACTCCTTATAGTCTATACTAGTATTATTACTACTAAAGAAACCCCTCTTAGGCGATAATTAATTACGATACCGCTTTACGATTAATTACTATATATTAAACGAAATTACTTAAAAGGCTACTTATCTATTACTAAATATCGAGGATTCCCTATAATAAGCCGCTAGATACCGCTTTTATACCTTCCTCAACCTCGAAAATAGCTTTTAGTAAATCGTTATAGACCCCGAAGCTATACTAAAGACCGCCTTTTCTATACTATTTAGATAATATAAGTAGCTTCGTATACCGTTTAGCTTTATAAACGTACTAGCTACGTTCTAGCGTTTTATAAATAAGGTCTTCGAGCTAGTCCGCGCTTTTATAATAAGCCTTTTAAACGATATTTATATTTAGGGCGAGATAATAGCGGAACGAGCGGAATAAATAGTTACTATTATCTATTAATTAAGCCGCTATTAACTATTATTAAACCTTAAAAAGTATAAATAATTTATTAAAAAAAGTAAATTCCTAAGAATAATTATCTCTATCTATAGTATTTACCTAGACCCTAAAAAGGCCGCTATTATATAAAAGAGATTACCGCTTATTACTATTACTAAGATTCGTAACTTTTTAAACGCCGCTAGCTATTTACGCCGTTTTATCCCCTACTTTATATATAAAGCGCGCCTATTCTATAAATATACTAGAGTAAATAAGCTAAAAGGCGTATAAGTATAGCTAAATAACGAGTTATTATAAGTATAACGCGATATTCGCGATATAATAGTATCCCTCCCGGAGCTACGTAACTACGATTATATACTACTATTAGTCTTAGAGACCGACGCCTTAATATCTACTATTAGCGCTATATTATTCTAACCGTAGCGTAATTCTAATAATAAACGTAGTATATTACGCCCCGTTACGTACTTTAATACCGTTTTATTAAAAACCTAATAGCGATATAGTACCTAAGAGAGAGAAATACTTACCGTTATTATATTATTATAATATTAGAGGAGCTAGTTAGAAGCTATAGAGATTACCGTTATTACTAACTACGAAATACTCCGCCTTTTTACTATAAAGTAGGAATAACTAGCCTAAATATTACGATTTCTTAATATAATCGTATACTATAACGTACGTATCTACTATCGCTCTAGTAAGGCTAATATCTTAGCTAATTAGTTATTAAGACCGCGTATAGATATAGCGCTAGTAATAAATAAGGAGGAAGGGCCCGATCTAGACGATAAAGATACGATAACCGACGCCTTTCCTACTAATAACGATAACCCTAGACCCCCGAACTAGCGATTTAAGATACGGCTACTAGTATAGCTACCGTCTAATAATACTATAGACGCCGAATAACTTACGAATACTACGAATAATACGCCGATAGCTACTAACGTTAAAAAGTTAGACGACTTTAAATAGCACGACGTTTAGGATATTATTAGCTACCTCGAAAACGGCTACCCTCTCCCTAATCGTATTACTTCGACGTTCGTTAAAGACTATTTCGCTATCTTTTATAATAAGGTATATACCGTTATTAACTATTTTCTAATAAAGATACTAATATACGAGGTAACTATAGTAGAAGTAATTAAAATCTATAAGCTAGAAGGATATATACGCGTTAGTACGCTATACGTACTATTAGCGAGACGAGTATAATACCCTAACCTAATATTAGCTATAAATAAAGCTATTTAACGGTATATAAAATACTAATTATTATAAAAGCCCCCTTAGTTAACTAAGTCGCTATAATTAATACTAACTATATAATTATTAGTACGCTAGGGGATAGACTTTACTAGACGTTTTATCGTTAATAGAAAGCGAATATAGCTATTAATAGCTATAGAATACGCTACGGGCTATACTATAGTAGCTATAGACCCTCGTAATAATACTTTAGCTACTACTAAGATACTATTTATACGTATTATGATTTCCTAGTACATAGTCCAAAGGACTGACAAATGGGTTATAATTATAAGGCACGTATAGAGAAATATATAAAAGGGAAGCTTAAATTTTTTTCTATCTCAAGATAATTCCTATAAAAGCGCGGCGGACGTCGTCCTTTTATAGGTCTTTTACTAGCTTATTAAGGCATTTATATATATTTACTTATATACCTAAATACTCACCGCTAGGTAGTATCTATATGCATTAACATACGTTTATAACGTACTATAATATATTCCGACCTATTAAGGATCTATAAGATCCCCTTTCTTAACTAGATTATCCGCGATCTACCTTTAACTAGTAAAGGATATTAGGAGGACTTCCCTTTATATATCTTTTATAGCTTTTTAAGTGTTTTTATGCTTTTCTAAGGGGTCCTCTTTTCTTATCCTTTTCGACTTCTAAGTATATAAATCAGGTCTAAATAATAGGAATAATAATAAATAGGTAATATTAATAATAATAATAATAATAATAATAATAACGACTAATATAAAAATAGGGGGGGGGTCTAATCTAGGATACGGGGTTTTCTCTTATCTCATAGCGTTTCGGGTAGCTATTAGCACCGATTTATCTAACTATTAGCGGCGATTCGCCTTAGTATTACGTAGTATTTAGGGGAATCGCGTAGATAGCGATACCTAACTAGACCGTAATAGCCTATATTATCCTATACTAGTGACGATTACGTAGCTCTATCTACTATTTATACTAAATATAGGTAGCGGGCCTACTAGCGTAGAGCGCTACGAAAGTAGGCGGTAGCGGCACTATAGGAAAGGGGGGTGCTACTATAATTATAGCCGCTACTACCGGTACTAGCATTAGCACGAATACGGCGACAACGGCGCCAGCGGCGGGCCTAGTAGCTACTATTAGTACTACTACGGGTACCGCTACTAGTGCCGCGACTACTATAACCGGTACTAGCGGGGGTCCTCCTTTAATATTATTAATCTTAATAGTATTAGCGGGCGTAAAGGCGGGTAATAGATAGACCGTAACGGTAGCTAGGGCTAATACTATACGCCGTAGGCGTATAATAGTCGCTTAAATAGGTAGGGGGTTTTTAGTAAAGACGTATACTAACGCTACTAGGTTAATAAAACGTAGCGTATTATTGAAATCGCTACCGTTTAACTTCTTATTAGTAGGCGTTACGTGTTAGTTATACGTACGTAGGTATATTACTATAGCGAGGTCTCGTTCGGCGCGAGTACGTAGGTTCGGGGTCTTAATCTAGGCGTTATCGGCTATTAAAAAGCCGTCTATTACGGTCGATAGGTAGCTAGGGATACGGTAATTAGCTTAGTTATTATAATAATTAGCGTAAGTACTCTACTTTACGTTATTAATAACGTGTCTTTAGTAACGAATACTAGGGTATTCGATACGTCTAAGTATATATCGTAGGTATAGGAGCGCTTCCTCGTTAGTAATTACGGCGGCTACGCGCGGCTAAGTAGCGGCTATAGTAGGTAATAGGGTATTATTAGTAGTATTAGTATTAGTGTTATTATCGTTTATAGTATAGCTAGTAGGCTCTATATATAGAATAGCTAGTGATAGTAGTAATAATATTAGTAATAGGAAAGATAGGTAAGAAAGAGATAGTAGTAATAATAGAGATAAAGAATTATCTATTTTCGAGTTATTTATAGCTAGAAATTACTAGCTTTTTATATTTCTTCGTTAGTCGTATAGCTATTTATTTCTTTATCTATCGTAAATAGGGAAGAAGTTAACTTTTATTATAGAAGGTAAGGTCTATCGCGGCATTTATCGTATAGGGAGGTCTTTTATTAGTTAATATAGTTTAAATAACTATTAAAATAGGTAGTTACTAGGAAAAGTAGGGCCCGGAGACTAGAAGGGATAGCTAGATAAAGGACGTTTAGGTCGGTCCCCGTATCTAGAATATCGTAATATAGCGATATTATGTTTTTAGTATTAGATAGTATTATTAGTACCTCCTTCCCCTCTCTTCCTCGTATAAATATTAGAAATAGTAGTAGCTAGGCGCGTTAATATAGATAATAGTCGCGAATAAAAAAAAAATAGGGATAAAGAAAAAAAATAGCGTAATAGCGTAGCGATAGGCCTAGAGCGGTCTAAAACGAAGAATAGAGGTAGTAGAGGCTATTACGGGTAAATACGTAGGAAATAACCGGGAAAAATAGGTAAATAGCGTAATTTTAGCGGTAATAGCGGGAATATAAAAAAGGAATAAAGGAAAAAAAAATTTCTAAAAAAGGAATTATAGCGAGGCGTAATAATAAGGCGTAGTAAGAATAAAAAGAACGAAAATAATATAAAGGAAAATAGAATATAAGTAGAACTAGGATATAATTAGGGGTTAATTTAGAATAATATATAACGAATAGAAGGTAATTAATATAAAGGGAAAATAATTAGTAGTAAAAAAGGAAATAAAAGTAAGGAAAAAAAAGAGAATAGTATATATATAGTAGTAGTTACCTACCGATAGACGATAGGCGTTTACGGTCTAGCTCGAGAAGGCGGCGACTAGTATACTAAAGGCTACGAATAGGCTAGCCGTCTTCTACGTAAGCTAGGAATAGGTTAAACCTATTATACCGTTTATCGAGCCGATAGCCGCCCGGTAACTCTAGAGTATAGGTATTACCTTAGTAAACGTTAATAATAAGCTACGGGCCGTCGTAGAATAGCTCGTATTTATGCTTTTATAGTCGATATCGTAAAATCTAATTACCTTTTCTAAAAATATAGTACGTAGCTTTATTATTTTATAGTATAGCTCTAATATATATTCGGTATACCTTTACGGAGTTAGATAATAAGTAAACGGTCTTAAATAATTACCTTTCGCGAGCTAAGTCTTACTAAGAGGCGATATCTTCGTCTATTATCGGTTCTCGTTCGTATATCGTAGCGATATAGGATTTACTATAGTAAGGCTTAGTACCGAAAAGTAGGTAATATAGGGAAAAGCCGCTTATTTAAGGGCGATTTAGGTAAATACGTATAGCCTTAGGAATAATTATTAGCTAATCGATATCTTCCTATTCTTCGGTATTAACGCTGGCTAAGCGATAGGTAATATACTTAATTTAGCTATTAAAACGCTCGACTCGCTTATTCGTCTATAGATAGTATATCGTTATCTAGTACTACTAGATAGGTAGCTCTTAGTTAGTAAGAAGGGTTTTAAACTTATTAGAGTTAAAAAGAGTACTATTATCGGTAATAATCTCTATTAAGGGTCTAAATACGGCGTAAATACGCGTAAGTAGTATCTTAGTAGTAGCTAAAGTATTATTACGAGGGTTTATAGCTACTATAGCGTAGCCTATAGCGTATTCTATAGCTATTAATAATTATATTCGCTTTCTATTAACGATAAAATATCTAGTAAAGTCTATTCCCTAGCGTATTAATAGTCGTATAGTTAGTATCGGTCGTAGCGACTCGGTTACCTAGGGAGGCTTTTATAGTAGTTAGTATTCTATATACCGTTAAATAGCTTTATTTATAGCTAATATTAAGTCGGGGTACTATACTCGTCTCGCTAATAGTGCGTATAGCGTGCTAACGCGTATATATCCTTCTAGCTTATAGACTTTAACTACTTCTACTACGGCTACCTTATACGTTAGTATCTTTATTAGAGAATAGTTAATAATAGTATATACTTCGTTATAAAAGATAGCGAAATAGTCTTTAATAAATATTAAAGTAATACGATTAGGGAGAGGGTAGCTATTTTCGAGGTAGTTAATAATATCCTAGATATCATACTATTTAAGGTTATCTAACTTTTTAATATTAGTAGTTATTAGCGTATTATTTATAGTATTTATAAGCTATTCGGTATCTATAGTGTTATTAGATAGTAGCTATACTAGTAGCTATATCTTAAATCGCTAGTTCGGGGGTCTAGGGTTATCGTTATTAGTAGGAAAGGCGTCGGTTATCGTGTCTTTATCGTCTAGATCGGGCCCTTCCTCTTTATTTATTACTAGCGCTATATCTATACGCGGTCGTAATAACTAATTAGCTAAGATATTAGCCTTACTAGAGCGATAGTAGATACGTATACTATAGTATACGATTATATTAAGAAATCGTAATATTCAGGCCGGTTATTCCTATTTTATAGTAAAAAAGCGGAGTATTTCGTAGTTAGTAATAACGGTAATCTTAGCGGCTTCTAACTAGCTCCTTTAATATTATAATAATATAATAACGGTAAGTATTTCTCTCTCTTAGGTACTATATCGCTATTAGGTTTTTAATAAAACGGCGCTAAAGTACGTAACGGGGCGTAATATACTACGTTTATTATTAGAATCGCGCTATAGTTAGAATAATATAGCGCTAACGGTAGATATCGAGGCGTCGGTCTCTAGGACCGATAGTAGCGTATAGTTATAGTTACGTAGCTCTAGAAGGGATATTATTATATCGCGAATATCGCGTTATACCTATAATAACTTATCGTCTAGTTATACTTATACGCCTTTTAGCTTATCTACTCCGGTATATTTATAGAGTAGGCGCGTTTTATATATAAAGTAAGGGATAAAGTAACGTAAATAGCTAGTAGCGTTTAAAAAGCTATAAATCTTAGTAGTAGTAGTAAGCGGTAGTCTCTCTCGTATAGTAGCGGCCTTTTTAGGGTCTAGGCGAATACCGTAGATAGAGATAATTATTCCTAGGAATTTACCTTCTTTAACGAACTATTCGTACTTTTTAAGGTTTAATAATAGTCGATAGCGGCTTAATTAACGGATAATAGTAACTATCCGTTCCGCTAGTTCCGCTATTATCTCGCTTTAAATATAAATATCGTCTAAAAGGCCTATTATAAAAGCGCGGACCGGCTCGAGGACCTTATTTATAAAACGCTAGAAAGTAGCTAATACGTTTATAAGGCTAAATAGTATATAAAGCTACTTATATTATCTAAATAGTATAGAAAAGGCGGTCTTTAGTACGGCTTTAGGGTCTATAACGATTTACTAGAAGCTATCTTTAAGGTTAAGGAAGGTATAAAAGTAGTATCTAGCGGCTTATTATAGGGAATCCTCGATATTTAGTAATAGATAAGCGGCCTTTTAGGTAACTTCGTTTAATACGTAGTAATCGATCGTAAAGCGGTATCGTAGTTAGTTATCGCCTAGGAGGGGCTTTTTCGGTAGTAGTAATACTAGTACGGACTATAGGGAGTTAATAGCGTATCGAATAACGCCGAGAGAAAGTAATTTATTAGTAAATTCTTTTATAATTTTACGTTAGTAAGGGCTATAGCGGCGTAGGGGGAGAGATCTAGGCTTAGCGTCTACCGTCTCGATATTATATTAAGTACGGGCCTTTACGTCTAGTCTAGTATTAAAGTACCGGGGAATAAAGATAAAGGTATTATCTTTAAAGGCCTTTCGTATAATTATTAGGGTTTCGTTATTAGCTTTCTTCTATTAGTTTTCTATAATAACTCTAGTACCGCGAATAGTATCGTGCTTTATACGTTCTTTCGTAAGTAATAACTACTTTTTATATTTAGGTAATAGTTCTTCGTTAAATTTAATAGTAACGTAATCTATATTTACTATCTATAGGAACGTTTAGTATAGTAAAGGGCTATTATTATATAGCTAATTAGTGAGATAAGTAACGAAGGCGAATATTTTAGAAGTAATATAAGAGAAGGCGTAGGTGTTAGGGTCGGCTAGCGAAATACCGTAAATATATATTAATAGGGGTAAAGGGGGGTCTTTAGCGTAAGGAAGACTAGGATTATCGGTAGAAGGGGAGGTATTTATCGGAAGGTTATTAGCGTAGGTTATATAGGTAATAGCGATATTATCGCGTCGTTAGGGAGGGTAGAAATAAGGAATAATAGGGGAATTACGTAAAAATATAAGCTTTATCTCGCTATTAGCGTTAGTATACCCGAGCTTCGTAGCTCCGCTTCTACTAATAGTTAGGTTAGCGGGGTAGGTACCGTCGGTAATAATACCGGCTACTATAGAAATAACCTCTAATAGACCGTTAACGGTTATTAGTTAGAAGGAAATAACGATATCGTTAATAATAGCGAAGCTACCGTTACCACCTAGACTATTAAGGCGTAGCGGGTCTAAAAATAGGTACGGTTTTAAATAGCGATAAGCGTACGATTTAGAAACGAAAACGCTTACTATTCCGGTATTAATAAATATAACGAGGGGGGTTTATTTATTATTCGTTAGTAAACCGGTATAAAGGCGATATCGCTCGCGATATCCTTCGCGGCGTAGCTATTTTATTAATATCTTACTAATAGTCGTAGATTCCTCCGTCGATAGGGTAGGAAAGAATATAGAATAGTAGGCGACGTTAGCGAAATAGTTATTATTTACGTCTGAGCTAGTGTCTTCGGAAATAGGTAAACCTTTAGGAGATAAATCCTCTTTCTAGGTGGCGTAAGTATTATAATTCGTAAGCTTCTTATCCCCTCTCCTATCGTTTCGCTAGCTTTTATCCGTTATTTATCTATCTTTATATCTAAAGGGGTAGGGAGTAGGAGAACGGTATGCCTTTCGGTCTTAGGACGTGTGGATCCCCAATAGGTCGGAGTGTATTGCAGTACGTTACAAACGTATGTTAATGCACATAGATACTACCCAGCGGTAAGCATTTAGGTGTATAAGTAAATGTATATAAATGCCTTAATGAGCTAGTAAAAGACTTATAAAAGGACGACGTCCGCCGCGCTTTTATAGGAATTATCTTAAGATAGAAAAAATTTAAGCTTCCCTTTTATATATTTCTCTATACGTGCCTTATAATTATAACCTATTTATTAGTCCTTTAGACTATATACTAGGAAATTATAAAAAATTAATTTTTTATAAGCGTAATACTTATATTATTAATCTCTTATTAACCTTCCTTTAAAGCCTAACCGTCGTAATCGTTTACCTTTCCTCTAGGTTCGAGTCCTAATCGATACGTAATTAACCGATATCTCGACTTCCTTTCTTTTAAACCTATATTTATTATAATCGATAGTTTTACTACTTACCGTTTACTATAAATAACGGATTACCCTTCTTTTATAAACCCCTTTTTATTTAACCTCCTTTTAGTAACGAAAGCACGTTAAATACTACTATTCCTTTTCTTTTAATTCTACCTTTACTAAAATAATAACTAATTAACTACTTATTGCCTCGGTAAATACCGAATTGCTACCTTTACTAACTATCCACGCCTCTCGCGTGCCTTTTTCCTACTTCTAAAATCGTTAGATCCTAACGTTAGGTTCGAGTCCTAGCTACGGAATATTTAATAGCTATTTCTTATACTTTTCCCTTTATTTCTACGATTTTCCCTTTATTTCTACGACTTTTCTCCTATTTCTACGATATTTCCTTTATTCCGGTAACTAATACCTTAGTATTCCCGCTATTTCGATTTCGATAATTTCCGTTTACGGTTTTCCTCTTTACCTATTTTTCTATTATTTCTAATTACTAATCCGCTTCTTATTACGAGACTAACCCGCTTTTAAACCCCTTTTACGTTCTAATCGACCCCTTTTACGTTCTAATTACTTCCCTTTACGTTCTAATAAACCCACTTTTATTTATACTAGCCCTATTTCTCGTTTTAATAGTTCTCTTTTTTATTATTTCTTAGTTCCCCGAATACGCGTTACCCTAATACTAACCTATAAATCGTAACTATCTAACTCCTTTTATCAACTACTAAACCCTTATTAACTTACCCTTACTACTATTCACTCCTACTTACCGCCTTTTATCCCTATAATTCTATACTAACGGTAAGTTAAGACTACTAATATCTATTTTTCGTTCTAGATAACGGATAAAGAATAACGTGTTCTATAAAAAAAGGATAGAAGCGTTACCTATAACCTTAAAGCCTTAAGTAAGGTAAGCATTACCCCTAGCCTATAAAATATAAGCGAAAGTCCGTAAACCCCTATTATTAGTAGTTAATCGACGTAACCGCTACCCCTATCTTCCGAAGTTATAATAAAAGAGACCTATACCGGTGAGTTATTAGCTAAGGAGCTATAACTACTTATAGAAGTATAGCCTATTATACGTAATCGCTTAATAATAATAGGCCGAGGGAAGGGAAAGGCGGTAGATAACGGAACGAATGTTCTACTAGCTTAGCCGGCTAGTAGTCTACTACCCTAAACTACTAAGTTATCTACGATCGAGGAATTAAAGTAAATAATAAAAACGCTATTATTAGACCGCGCTAAGTCTAATATTAAGAGATAAAAGAGAGATAAAGAGTATACTAATAATATAAATACGGTTATTACTACGATAATAGAAAGACTTTTAGAAAGACTAGTTAACGTTATAAGCTATAGTAACTTACTAGCTATAGCTATAGCTACCTCTTTATCTTTTATTACTCCTACGTCCCTAACTAATAACCCGTCTATAATAGTATTACTATTATCTACTAATACCGGTAGAAGAAGCCCCCTTACTAGCGTAACCGTAGCTAATAACCCCTTACTAACTATAAAAGACGTTTAATTATCCGGAACCTAGCTTATAGTACCGTATATATTATTATAAATACCTAAAGGTATAGGAATAATAGTATTAGAAGGATTATAAGGCTACGTATATAGATAAGGAACTTATAATAGTAGTATATTCTATAACCCCCCGATACTATTCTAACCCGCTTTATTATAAATAATAATACCTAGTATAATATTCTAAGCGAAGCTCTACTTAGGACTAGAACGGAAGCTATTTAATGATATTAGTATTAACGGCTTTTTACTACTATTAAGGCTTACTATTAATAGCTAATTCCCCGGCCCTCGCTTAGTAAATAGGAATTTAGTTATTAAAGGCGGACTAATAGCTTATAATAAGCCCCTAAGGAACGATAAACGCGTAACCGAGTAGTATAAATATCTTTAGGCGATATTTCTAGAGCTAATACTATTATTAGATATTAACGATAGAGAGGATCGTAAGAAGAATAGTAAAAAAATAGTTAGTTAGCTATAAAGCGATTACTTAAGTAAAGCGGATTATATAGTTATAATATAATTAGTACGTATTTAGACTTACTTATACGAATCTATAATTCTATATACGTACTAGATATCTCGAATACTACCGGTAATTAGAGGCGAATTTATACCCCTTTAGTACTTCGTTCGTAGGTACGCTAATATACTATAGCTAATACTAGTAGAATTAGTACTAATATTTATTTCTAGTCGTACTCTAATAGCTACCCTATCGCGCGTATTTACGGCT
>LNGL01000061.1:9422-36160 GCA_001510565.1 Knoxdaviesia proteae
AAAGTTATGTGCAGAATATGTGCGCTTACACTCCGCCCGCCCACCAATTCATGCTGCTAACCTTTGATCGTTGCGATGATTCACCAGCGTTCTTGCCCTGCCCCTGCTGGAATGGGCCGTGGAGCTCCCATGCCCCGTGGAAGCTACGGTGGTTTCAGCCGTGGCGGCTTCGTTGGTAACAGCCGCCCTGCGACCTGTTACAAGTGCGGTGGCCCCAATCACTTCGCCCGCGACTGTCAAGCCCAGGCTATGAAGTGCTACGCCTGTGGCAAGCTAGGTCATATCTCCCGAGACTGCACAGCTCCGAACGGTGGCCCTCTCAACACGGCTGGCAAGACTTGCTACCAGTGCGGCGAAGCTGGTCACATTTCACGAGACTGTCCCCAGAAGAATAACAACCCGGATATCAACCAAGACGTCGATATCAATGCCTCTTCCAACATGAATGCATCCGCATCCGTTGCTCCCATTGCTCCTCTGGCTTAAGACATCCTGGGGGTTCAACCCCCGTCTTGCCTCCGGTTCTAGATTAAGGAGGTTTGGGCTCCGAATCTAGCCGGATGTCACCAATAGGGGTCTTGGTCTTTAGAATCGAATCGTTATGGCACCCATTTCGGCGGCAATTTCCTCTTACCTGATTCCTTCGCGTTTGTTGCCTTGCTCTCTTGTTCATCTCCCTGTCTCTCTGTCTTCCTCTATGGAATTCGAACTCCCTACGTATCATGTCCCCATCGCGGCTTCATCTTGCGCTAGATATTCAGACTTTCTCACATTTTATTCCTTCTTTTCTTTTTTTCTTTCGGTGCGTTGCTTCCTTGGATGTTTTCGACTATTTTCTCTGTCAATACATTCTCAATCTGATGGCTTCGCTTCGCTTCCCATCCTTAGGACTGTCCTCCTGCGTCTGGAAGTATAGCGTTCACAATTCGGGGCCACCGGAACGGAACCTATCCAGGTCTGGATCCGCCTCTCCTATGGATGAGCTCAGAATTGCTGTTTGGAGGCAATCCCTGGCTGCAAGCCTACAACCAATTCTTTTATTCATCATTTCTCGATATTTCCCCTATTACCTAGTACACCCTCTCTCTCTTCTTTTGTTGTTTTTGGTTCCCCCCCCTCCCCCTCTTTCTTTTCGTCTTTTTTGTCTCCAGTTCGATGCATACAGACATCATTCATGCACTCGTGATCAAATACCTGTGGAAACCATCCACACACGACACCAAAGACTTGTTATATGAAGCTTTCATTTCAGAAAGCCATTTTAACTTACACCCCATTGAATTTTCTGCTTTCTTTCGCTTTCTGCCTTGTTTTGCTATGTTCTTTGCTTTTCGGACTCAATTACTGGACTTTTTGGGACTTGACACTTGATACCCCGGGCACCCCCGCTTGCGACCTGATTCTGATATACTCTCTGGGAGGCGGACTTTTGTTACTGGAGCTCTGGATCTGCTGACTTCTGTTTTGTTTTTCTTTCTCTGCTATAACTCATTGCCTGGGCCGTTTTTTCACGATTTACATGGGGTTGACTAACCATTATCTTCACATCATGAGTTTGCCAGACTTCCTCGGCTAGGAAATCCGGTGGATGAGGGGATTTCTTTTTTTGGTGTCAGGTGGCAGACTGCTCATAGGCAGCTACGTTGGCGGGGGGAGGGGGGTTGCAGAAAGACCGAGGCGGACGGAGCTATAACGGGCTGGGCAGGATGAGGACGATCTTTTCTTTTTTTTGTTCTGAAGTTGTGAAGTTGTGAAGTTGTGATCAAAGTCAAGTATTTGATGTCAGTGCAGTTGAGATTGTGAGAAAGACGTCCCCTCAAGGATGCAGTGTGTGAAGAATGGCTCGAACGGTGATTGATTTGGAGTGAGGTTGCTGGCCGTGTGGCTTGATTTGCCGGCGATGACAACCCGCCTAGGCCACCTTTTCCCCATAAGTAATCTCTTTCCCCTATCTTGCTTGACTTTTCGGACGCAGATTCGTTAGCCTCATGTCCAAGTTGTTCGACATTTTACTCACCTCCTCTCTCTCCATCTCTGGTCTAACATACCCTCTACTAGCGACAGCTCACAACAGTCCGTTACGGCGACTCCTATTCAGAACGCTCCCCCTTCTTTCCGCCATATCGAGAGACTCATCCGTGTAATTTCCGCTGCCTCACGCCGGTTTGTCGTATAATTATAACTTGCTATGTTGTTATTATCGGCCCCCTTGTCTCAGTTCTCCGGCACTGCTAAGTCTAGTGTTCCGGAGTCTCTCCACCCACATCACTAGACGAAACTTTGACATTTCCGTGTCCATTCTTTCTACATATCAGTGAAGGTCTACAAGAAGGATTCACTTGCGACAAGAGAGACCCGATCAGCAGGCATGAACACGGTAAGGTGAGCAGCTTGGGTAAGAGTAAACACGTTTCCCCGTGGAAACAAATGAACCGGGAAGTTCAAAGTGGGACCTGGCGCATAGGCAGATTGACAAGATGGGACATCATACTGTTTAGCCACACTGCTGTCGTCGGCTTCCGTAATCCCGCCGGTATCTCGCGATTTATGTCTAGCTACACGTAGATCCTTCATTACTCCGCTCATACTGGGCCTATAATCGGTCCAACAACTGATCAACCTTGTGAGCCTCGGCCGCATCCAAGTCCTGTGCAGTATATGCCTCGGGAGACTGCAACGTGCTACTGGTAGCGGATAACGGAAGTTTTCCAATTCGGCCGCCAACTCTAGCAAGCAGGATGCGCATCCGCTCCATCTCCTTCTCCAACTGCCCGTCTCGGGTAACCAGATTCTCCTGCACAGCAGATGCGTTTGTGAATGGCCCGAGGGATCGACGACATCGATCTAGATGAAGCAGGCGTTTTTTCCGGTCAGCTCGCTTAGCAGCGAGGGCTGCCACCCTGGCCACGAGGTCCCCATACTGCAATGCATCGGGATCCTCACTGGGGGAACTGGTGGGCCAGGACGGCGGTAGATTTGCAATGATAGTGTCAAGAGCTAGGCATAGAGTTGAGAAAGAAGCCGTTAGAAAGAAAGAGAGAAGAAAATAAAAAAAAGACGGCAAGACCAAACAAGGCGAAATGGGGAATCCCACGTACTCAGGTCAGCATAAACGGATGTCGGCGCGAGAAGAGTTCCACGACCATCATCCATATCGATATCAACATGTTCGCCATTTAAAATGGTGTCGGCATGATCTGCCGCGTCCCAATACAACCGATCAATCTGCTCGGCAACATGTCGTGTTGCTTGCGGCGCATAAGCCCGGCGGGTATGCTGTTGCAAGATGTGATTCAACCTGAACAGGGCATCGTCCACAACAGTTTGTGACAACGCAGCGGATGAAAACGGAGCACCGGAATGATCGGTGGCGTCGTTGTTATTGGAGGAGTACCAATCCCGGGAGGGAACCGCTGGCTGAGAGAGGATGCGAATCTGGGATGACAAGAAGTCCTGCTTTATTGCCAACACTGTTGGAGGGGCCATGTCTGAATGAGGCTGGACGGTTTTTATCTTGTGTCACACGTAGAGAGATTCCAGACCGATATCAAGGTGCGACTCCAGGAGAGGACTAGGTCCCCCGCAGAAATTGGAAATCGGGCGTGTTGAGTCCAAAGGTGTTCGGTCAAGCACAATACAACAATCGACTAGAGTGGGATTTGAAGAGGGTTAAACGCGATGGCGAGGTCAGACGCGTTTGAAAAAGACCTGCACTTATTTAAACGCTCGGATGCCAGCTGTGGCAGATCAGTGTTGTGCCCACAATACCAACATCTGACCAAGGTATATAAACTTCAGGTACATAAGTAAGTAGGTCTGCATGAATGTGCACGAGCATTTATTAATGGTCAAAGGAACCTTGAGTTGATGATTTCATTAGTAACACTAGGGAAATAGATTGGGAGACTGGTTGTGTTTTGTTCTTGTGCTATAATTAAAATTAAAATCGATTGGGTTTAACCCTATGTGTGAACCGAACCATCATTTCTTTCCAAAGCCCAGATTTTAATCCCCTTTCAGTTTTAAATAACTGCATTTGTCACTTTCTCTCTTTTTTTTTTCTTTTTTTTTTTTTTTCAGGATGGCCTTCAAACAGGGTTTGGGAATTTCCCCTCAACTTGATCCATGAATGCTTTTCCATCCCAGCCGATAACAAGTGAACTTACATTACATGTCATGAAAAAGACCTAAACCGATAGGAGCATGGCGATAGCGGCACCAACAGTAATAGTTCCAAGTAGCCCGGTCTTGACAGTGACGGCAGCGTCGGGTTTGTCGTCTTTGCCGTCCTTGTTGTCGTCCTTGTTATCATCCTTGCTATCGTTGCCGGACGATGAAGGAGCATCGCCAATGACACCTCCAAACGCCGCCGGCGGCACCACAGCCTGGCTGATGGGAGCGGCCAGGGCGGCGTACTGGGCGAGGGTGCTGTTTCCAGCCTCGTTGACCACTCCAATCATTCCCTTGGCGCAGTGGCGGCCCTGACCGCAGTAAAAGACGATGGGCTCGGTGGTATTGACAGTAACGGAGAAGACCTTGCTCTGTTGGTGGACAGACATCTCGGCATGGCTTGTTAGTCTGTGGAAGCTTGAGAGGAGCGGGCGTATGACGTGTAAGATGGACCGACGGTGGAAACCTGTTCTGCTCAGGTGTTAGTTGGATCGAGAACTCACGCTTTCCCCAGATGAAGTGGCAAAGTTGAAGCCCGAGAAGAACCCTCCGGTGTTACTGGGAACACAGGGGCCATTGACGCTTCCAAACTCGCCCATGATGATCGAGTGATTGGCAGGTTGGAAGTGGAACTCGAGAACATCACCAACGTCGGCAGTGGTCACGTTGGGGGAGAACTTGAGGTCGGTCTGGGCAGTGACCTTGATGGTCTTCGCATCAGTAACAGCCATGTTGAGGGCAGCGCTGGCGAGCGCGATGAAGAGGGCGGAGAGATGCATGATGGATGTTAGTTGGGGATTATGGGAAATAAAAGGCAGTATTCTGGGGTTTCCGGGAAGATTGGAAGTGTTTGAGAAAGAGAAGAAAGATTCTGGGAAGCAATGCTGGTGGGAAAGGCAGAAGCTTCCTGGGGCTGGGAGGGAACACCCCTCTCTATTTATCATTTTCAGCTTCACATTCGTCCTCTGGTCTCAATGATCAATGACCCCAAGCCGCCAGCTAAGGAAGCGAGAGGTGACACTCGAAAATTTCAGAACAAAGGACAACTAGACATGCCGCCATTCGTCATTCGCCCCAGGTTCTGTGTGACCTGGGNGGGGGGGGGGGGGGGGGGGGGGGGGGGGGGGGGGGGGGGGGGGGGGGGGGCAAGAAGAGGCCGTATATTCCCAGCCAGGCCAACCGCATCAAAAGGGATGAATGCACGAGCCAGTAGAGAGTTTCATGCCCAATCCAACTGTAGCGCGTGTTCGGCTTCTTTTCCTTTGTTTGTTCGTCCCCCCCTAAATATATTCTAGTTTTCGGAGAGAAAAATAGATACCTATGGCTGATTCTTACACAGATCAGAATATGGCGGGTGGTGATTCGGTAATTTGGTTCCATCACACAACACCCTCTTTCCTATAGGTACATGCTATATAGGTGAGGATATCAAATGGCATGATTTCTTTGTTTCACTTGGCCGGTGTAAGTGTGTTTGTTAGCCTAAAACATTAGACTTAGACTATATATATATATATATATATACGTATGTAAATGTTTGTTTACTGAACTACCGAGTATGGGTATAGTGGGGTGGCAGATTCTAGGTACATATATATTACCGGTACTCTATAGCCCGTATATATAACACGAAACGGCAGTACTAAATAAACTTCTGATTCAATGTAGATTGATCCTTTCAAAATAAGAACTCCTTAATAGGGAGATTCAAGTTATATCAGAGCTGAAATACATATAAAGAAATTCAGGACTGATAGTGCCTATAGAAGGAAGTACCACATACCGCCTCATGTATGTGCCATAGAATACATATATTACATATTCTATACCACCACATAAGTATTTCCTATTCTTTCCTATCCTTTCCTATCTAGTCTTGGCCTTAGTTAAACTATTCTCGTAAATTAATGTGATTTTGATATATGCCATGTGGTAAGAGATAAGTAGGTGCAGCTAATAACCAGGCATATAGGAACATAGAGGAAATGTTTAATCCGAGTCAAATAAAGGTTGAATCTCTCGTGAGTAAGATGATTAGAGGGTACGTATATCTCTATAGTCTTAGATATTTAAGCTATCTAGTATTGAGCCTCTTCTATTAATTTACTAGTCTATAGCAGATTAATGCTTAAGTGGTCTAAAGCACTTGTAGTCTAATGTCATTAACTATCGCAGATAGACTATGGCTTGTTTCCTTGTGTTTTATTTTCTGGCTTTATGGGTTTCTCTCGGTTAGCTAACTATTATCCTTCCTTGTTTTATTTTCTTATTTTCTTATTTTCTTATTTTCTTATTTTCTTATTTTCTTATTTTCTTATTTTCTTATTTTCTTATTTTCTTATTTTCTTATTTTCTTATTTTCTTATTTTCTTATTTTCTTATTTTCTTATTTCTTGTTTTGGCTTAACTATAGATCCATATAGCTGCCAAGAATAGTAACCAGACATTCATAAAAAGGAAGACAAAATAAACCAGGAACATAAAACCCTAACCCTAACAGGAACCAACAAACCGTGTCAGTGACAAGTACACTGACTAAAACCACACAGTACACGAGAGATACGTCTTTATTTTCAGAATACAGCAGAGATACTGCCCCAAGGAGAGGCTTCATGCACATCGGTACTGGCATCTGTCGCTTCATCCATGAATAAGGGCAGGTCAGTGGAAGTGATCTCCATAAGGTCTTCCATGGAGAAGGGTTTGATGGTATTCAAGCCTGCCACTCCATCCATGGGAAGGGACGGATTGGCGGCGAAGGGCTGGTAGCCGATGGGCTGGAGGGGTTCCGTCGCTTCCTTCAGAAGAAGAGAGGGATCGATGCCGGAGAAGGCAATGGAGGCCCCTGAAGCTGCAAGAGCAGAGCCCGGGAGACTATCGAGTGAAATGGGAAGGGGGGCCGAAGGTATGGCTCCCGAACCAGAAGGCTCTAGAGGAGCCCCCAGCTCTGGCGAGATGGTTGCCTGGCTAGTGCCCCCGGAAGCGGTCCCGGACACAAAAGAAGGAGGACGAGAGCCATCCGAAGGGGGCGGTGGGAGGGGCTCATCAGCATCAGGCCGGCGATTTGGTGAATCAGGCACCGGCGGAATAGAGACTCCAAAATTCACAGGCTGGCCTGAAAAAAGGGGAGAGAGTGAAATTGTGTCAGCAGGAGGTAATACTAGAATGATTAACGAGAAGGATTATGTGGGTAGATTCTGGATCACTTACCACCGCGGGCGAGAAGCTCAGAGAAGGGGGGCAAATTTGGAAGATGATTCTTCATCTCACAATAGAAAGAGAAGAAAGCATGTTCTGCGGCTTCGACACGGGAAGCAGCCTGCAGAATGTTCGTCTCAAGAAGATGGTTTCTGGTCTTCAAATACGCCACAGTTCTTGCAGTTCTCAGACGGTTTGCCGCCTGGGCGTTTTTGTCACACACCCGTTTCCTGTCTCTAGACGTCTCGGAGAGGGCGCCCTTCTTTCTGGGAGGCATTTTCGAGGATAATTGAAGATGAAAGGAATGAAGAAAGTCAAGGTGATGAAGTGAAGGGAAGTTATGTCTTCCGAGGCAAGTGAATTGAACTGCGAGTGAGACTTGGAAATGAAGGTTGGAAATAACGTCTAGGAGGAGTGGGTGTAGACGAGAAGGGAGGAGAGGAAAAGAAAGAACCGAGTTTGAGGGGAGGGAGGCTGGCTTTATATAGGGCCAAGCAGGCCAAAAGACACCACACAGATGATCATGTGAAGACGTGGGAGTAAGAAGAGGGGAAGGCGCAACTTACTGCTCTGGGCCTAGCCGTGGTACGGGGCAACGAGGCAGATCGCGGTCTGATGATGTGAGTGATGGTTATTTTTGACCGGAAACCAAGCCGGAAGGAGTCTGCTTTGGCAGCGGGGAGATAAGCCAGGCTGCGATTATCTGAAGTGGCACTACACACCTGTCTTCCAAGGTCCTTACGCATATGTCACTGGCCACTTACACATAGTACAGGGAAGTGCATATGTCACTGGCCACTGACAGATAATACAGGAAAGGAAGTGCCCGAGTGACAGCCAGAACAAGCGGAGATTGGCATGAGTGAGGCTCTACCTTGAACTGGCCATTGGAGAAATGCTGCCAGGTCGGGGGGGGGGGGGGGGGGGGGGGGGGGGGGGCTGGTTGCTTCATCAATAAAAAGCATGAACACCAAAGTGGGCGGGGAACATCTTTGTTGCATGCAGAGGGAAGAGGAGTTACTGTGTACTTTGGGAGAGAAGGAGGGGGCATCGACAAGAGGCAGCCCTATTGGATACTCGGTGCCACCGCTACATTGTTGCCTTGTTTTTGATGCCCAAATCCACTGACATCCGGTGTTGAGTGAAGCTGCACTTGGACGCACTTACACCCAGCCAATCAACTTACACGCACTTACACGCACACTGACTTACGCACACTTACTTACGCACACTTGCACATCTAGCCAGCGAGAATTATCTAATCAAGGCTCATGTGACCTTTGATATTGATTGATTCTCAACTTCTTCCTCGCATTTCCAAGAAGAAACAAAAATCAATCATTATACGTGATGGATTCGTGTGTGTCAGGGGCAACTCAACTCATTCCGAAGGTGTGATAACCTGGTAGAAACGACAGCGAGACAGGAGGGGAAAACGGAAGCCGGAAAGGGGAGGGAAGGGGGGGGTGAAAATGGAATATTTCGAGAGAGGGTGATACTGTGCCCCGAGAAGGCAAATATTCATGACAACCCAAGTCATTGTTGTCGATTTTCCTAGGTGTTGTCCTTGATGTGTCGTCTACGACTGTTGTTATGTCATCAACCACTACCGACTATCCTTTTCCGGAAGACAGTCAGCAACTACGACGGCGAAGAAGGAAATAACTCCTAAGAAAAAGTGTACAAAGAAAATCGACCTAATCCGGGCGTATCTAAGTGTTTCTATTTTAAAGAGAAAGAGAGAGAGAGCTTGTGAAAATGGGAGGCTCAACCCGACGCTGCCGCCGCTTGCTTTCCGGCCACCTCCACCCCGTGCTGCTCCGGATGCGGCTGCATCCCCAATCCTTCAAGGGGCCCGCTCAGTCGTGCCGCCTCTATCAGATCCTCCAGTCCACCCACCTCCGTCGGGCCCGTCTGGCCTTCCGGTGGGAGCGCCCACGCCGGCAATGGCGTCTTGTAGCTCCAGGCCCCACCCGCATCCTCGTACCGCAGACTGTGCAACCATAACGATAGTTCCTGCGTACCGGGGTCGGTGTACAGGGGAGTGGCACACACGTCGCACACCTCTCCCGACAATCTCTCGGCCCGGCGTTTGTGGTATGTGTCGACAATCTCATCATGGTAGGCTACAGCGTCGGTGGCATCCTCACGGCCCATGCGTTGCAACCGCGTAATAACATCCTCATCGCTGTGCATGGTGCCATCTGCATCGCCAGACCCAAGATCAAAGCCCCATATCTTTTGGTTTGCGTAGAGGGGGTCGTTCTGGATCGGGTAGCCCAGAAACTGCAAGTGCACTCGGATCTGGTGGGTGCGGCCGGTCACGGGCAGACACCGTACTACCGAGTAGCCCTCTTTGCCCTTCCACGGCAATCCGTCGTCGTCGGCCGATTGTCCTTCGGTCCCCGCCTCCGACTCGGAACTCAGAGGGTCACCCGTTGCCGACGTTGGTGGATAATATGCCAGGCGCTTGAACACCGTCCTGGCTGACTTGCCATTCGCGCGCACGCGGTTCAGGCCCAGCTTTGGTGAAATTACCAGGATTGGCTGGTTGCAAACAACCTCGCCATCGGGAAATCGGCCGACAACCCGGGCAACATACTCCTTGCGCACCGTGCGGGCCGAGATCTGGAGGCCCAGCGCCTCGGCCGCCGCGGGCGTTTTCGCAATGAACATGATGCCGCTGGTGAGACGATCGAGACGGTGGCACGGGCGTGGCGAAAACCCCGGCCCGCGGTCGAACTTTAGAATCTCAATCACCGAGTTGTAGAAGAAGCGGCCGGCCGGATGGACAGGAACCCCGGCCGGCTTGACAATCACAAGCATTTCGTCGTCCTCGTGAAGCACACGGATAGGCTCCGCCGTTACAGGAGGCTCGTGTCTATGCACTGAGTGCGAGATCCGGTCACCGTTGCGTACAGCGTAATTTGGACCAACAAGTTTGCCGTTCACAACCACGATCCCCGACTCCATGGCTTTCTGGTAGTACTCCGCGGACCGGTCGCGGAATTCCGATGTGAAGATGTCCAGAAGCTGACGGCCACGCCACCGCTCTTTGCAGTTCGTGTTGTAAGTGAAGAAGTATGGCTCCACACGCCGCAGGCCATCCGCAATGACGTACGGCTGGGGCCACGGAAAGCCACACGGTGTTGTCAACACTTTGGCGGTGTTGACATGACGTTGTTTCTTGTTAGGCCGCTTTTTGGCCGCTGGCATCGTAGCAAGGCTGGTGTTGCTTGGTGTTTCATCGTCTGATGGGGTTGACGCAGCTGGTAGTTCAGCCAATGCGGCTATGTTATCGTCCTGAAGCCTGCTAGTAGCCGACATGGCTGAGAGTGAAGCCATGAACCGTCTCTGTTGCCCGTGAAGAGCAGAGCAGAACGATTGGAAAAAGGGGACAGCCAGCGTTCCTGGAGAAATCAAGCTCTCTAACAATTGAATAAGACTTGTACAAGACTTGTACAAGAAAAAAGTGTTTGGTAGATGTGATACACGTTGGTGTATTGTACGTGTATAGTATTCTGGATGCCAGGCTTTGTCTCGCGCTTGTTTGGAGTTTGAGAAACCATCTCCATTTTGTATCGCAGGGTTTTTCTTCTTATAGCCATAAAATAGAGGCGGTGAGACCAGGCATTACTCTACAAGGATTTAACCCGAACAGACCCTAACTAGTCATCCATTTTGCATCAGTGCAATGTGATCAGTCATTTCTTCAGCTGCTATAAAAGAGAAATTTCAGATATCCTGCCAAGCTCCAATTCGAAGCTGCAATTTTTTTTTTGAATTGGAAAAAAAAAAGAAAACACATCTCTATCATCTATAATAGGTTGAGGGGCATATGCCGCAAGAGCAGGGATTTTCAACCTCATGTGGAAATGTCCCTTGCCCTGAAAACTTCACTCTTTCAAACCATCACTAATTTCACTTACTCATTCATGTGGCTATCTACCGTTTCTCGACATTTCTGTTTTTTACTCTAGGACGGTGGAGGCTCGGCTTATACAAGACCTCCGTGGCCGTGGCCATGTCCTCCGCCTGTTCCCGAATCCGCCAACCGGGCCATGGCATTGTCGACTTCCTTCGGCCAGTCACTCATACCAACAATGACCCATTCAAAGGCACCAACTAGATAGAGAGCAACACACTGTCCGATCCAGAGACCCGCCAATCCCCATCCGTGGAAGGCAAGGTAGATACCACCAGGAAGAGCACCGCAGTAGTAGCTGACCAGGTTGACAGCCGCACCAACCCATTGGCGGCCCATTCCTCGTAGGGCGCCACCACACGAACCATTGAGACCATCGGCAATCTGGAAGAGTGCTACAAACGGCATGACCTCAGAGACTAGCTTAACCACACGCTCATCGTCGTTGAAGATGCGGCCAAATACGTCCTTGGTTGACATCAGGATGGTGAGGATCAACGAGCCGGCAATGACGGACAGGATTGCGGCGGTATGGGCGGCGCGGGCCGCGCCAATGGGGTCTTTGGCACCAAGAAGATTTCCCAGGCGAGATGATGCCGCCACGCCCAGACCGAACGGCACGGTGTTGATAACCTGGTCAGCGGTCATGATTACAGACTGGGCAGCCAGTGGGATGGTTCCCAACCGGCCAGCAGCCAGAGCCACAATCTCAAAGGCCCACCACTCAGTGCCAACATGGACAATTCCGAGGAAAGCCAAACGAGCAAAAGACCCAATATTCTGCATAGCGCGGCGGAGGTCCAGGCCGCCCCAACACTCGCTCCCTTGGACGAACACGCAATAGGCGACGAGGAGGAAGAATGAGCACCAGTACGAGATTCCAGTGGCAATTGGCGCACCGTATAGACCCAACTCGAGCTTGTAGATGAAAACATAGTTGAGAACAGCGTTGAGGGGTGAGGTGAAGAGTAGAACATAAGTTCCTGGCTTGTAGATGGCTATGAAAGCGGGGGAGGAGCTCGGTGAGTTAGTATGAGTGAAAAGACGGTACCAAGACATTCACGCCAGGACATGGGGAAAAAAGAAAGGAAAATGAAGAAAGAATGAATGAAAGAACGACTAACCTTGAGCTTGGAGATACTTCTTCATGGCCTCGAACCAAACATATCCCAAACCTCCAGGGATCAAACAGCGCAAGAAGGTGGAGCTCTGGATACAGATAAACTCCTCCTGTCCGAGAGCCCGGAACACGGGCTCGCTAAACCACCATAGAGTGGCCACGAGGACATAGAAACTCGACAGGACAACCAAGCCACGCTGCAGTAAGATACCCAAATCATGTTTGTTTGACGAGCCAGTAAAGCTGGTGGATGCCAGAGTATCCAGGGCGGTAGTACCGCCCAAGCCGATCAGCCAGGCTGTCGACATGGCGAACATGTACGAGAAGGCGGCAGCTGCCAGGGCCTCGGGCGACAAGCGGCCAACCACTAGGACCGAGATGGTCTGCAGCGAGTTCTGCAGGGTGTAGGCTAGAATGACGGGGATCGAGGCCTTGGTGAGCAGGAGTCCTTCGGAAAACCAAGGTGCATATGGTTGTAGGAACAGGGCGATGCGGGCCGAAAGTGGTAGGCGGATGATGTCGGGCTTCGGGAGCAGGCTAGAAGTTTCGGTAGGCGGCATGCTGTCATCGAGGGTCGACGGCGTTACCGCCTCGGGGATGCCGTCCAGCGGCATTGTGACAAATGGCCGAATTAGGGTTGAGGGTTAAGGGGCGGCTCTTATCGTTATCGGCGGGAATGTTGGCCTCTTATCGGGGTTTGCTGCGAAAACGTATATATTCGTCGAGGAAAGTAAGGCCCAATTGAAAAGGAAAAAGAGAAGAAAGAAGACGCAAAGTGATCAATGCGATAAAGACGAGAGGGAGGAGAAAAAAAAAGAAGAGAGATTCCGAGGAACATTCAGTGCTCAATGCAAGTATACGCAGGGCGGTGACCGAGACGATATATAAAGGCAGCCGGGAACTTGGGTGAGATTTTGCTGGCCAGGCTAACCGATAGCATGGGGGAAAGGCAAGTGATTTCTCTTCTAATGGAAACTAACAATTGCGGGCGACAATCCTGAGATCACTTGGTTGGTAATAAGTGTGACGTGACAAGCGGGACCTGGAAATAACGAGGCACCTAGTCTGAACTTTGGGCCATGTAGTGCAACACTAGGATGTGGGATAAGAGAAAGAGAGACACATAGATAGAGAGGAAGAGAGATAGAGTGAGAGAGGCACACCTACTAGACCTGTGCGATTGGAGGTGTCGAGTTTGAGGGAGAAGACATAGGAAGAGCGATAGAGAGGGAGGAGGGGCGTGATGTGCTGATGAGTGTATACTGTACATGTATAAATCTAAGAAGAGCAGGGTCATACTACTGCGGCATTATGGCATTGCACATGTCTACGAGTATGTGGATAGTAAGAGGAGAGAGAGTGTGTGTGCGTGTGTGTGTGAGAGGCGTGTTGGTGATACATGCATGATATCTGCCTGCCTCCCTGTGTTCACAGGTCGTCGGGATTTTTATTTTCAAATTTACTTTTCGTCGAAAAAAAATAAAAATCTTGTCACGGACCTTAAGATCGGGACTACACTCAGTTACTCGAGCTTCCTGATTTTTTCTTCCTTTTTATTTTATTAATTTATTTTCTACATGTTATTCTAATTATAGGAGTACAGGCATTGGTACATGGAGAGTGTGAGCAATTGCGGGCAAGGTAACTGATGATAGAAAAAAGAAAGAGAGAATCAGGAACCGGACGGTAAGAAGCACGTTGTCAAGGTCTCCCCTAATGATTAGCATATATGAAAGCAATCTGAGGCTTTTTTTGTTGAAGACTGAGCGCTGAGAGCGCCCGTTAGGAGTGGTTTCGTGCAGGAAAAAAAGGTCACACAAAGCTAAAGTTGAGTAACAGTAACAGAATAAAATAAACACATGCATTGACCGGTTATCGATTAAGTCTAGACGCATGCTCGGGGAGATGAGAGGGGGGGTAAAGCAATTGAGCTTTTGAACGGCTCCGGCTCCACCAACCCGTATCTAGCTCGGTCTGCCTGGGATTCACTGTCGATCCGGAGGGAAATCAGAGGCATGGCCATTTATTTTTATGTTTCAGAGTACATATAGCACTTCCATGTTCTATGCACAGTTCGGTCCCTGTGATCTTTCAATACACAACGACTTGCATCCATATATAGGTCGGTACATGTACTTTACCTACGAATACAGTATGTATATGCAAGTGCCACTGCTACAAAACACCTCAGGGACGGTAAGAGTTCATAATCGGAATTAGTCATTAGGACGTAACCGTAGCCGTCTATTACGTTCTAGTTATAGGCGTAGAATGAGACGGTTCCTGATCAACTCTAGAGGGGGGGGGGCGAACTGCACCTAACAGAATAGCAACTTGTAGATAACTTTACTTAAGTGACAACGGACAGACATGATGTTCGGGTTCCTATTAATAATGACTTCTTGGCTTCGGCACATGCAATCTTGGTGCGGGCGCTTGGGGTTGAAAAACACCGGGAAGCCGATATAAAAAAATAATTTATTGGCATTTTCTTTTTGCCCGCAGTTTTGATACGTGTAGCCGACCTCATCACGTGAGGACGGCACGTGGCGATGATGACTAGCTATATCCACATCTCGCCCGCCGGATACGGCATAGACTAAAACTTTATCCTTATATATTATCATATTATATATATATTACTAATATACTTATTAATAGGTTATAAGCCTGGTTAGTCTAGGACTAACGCGCGGGAAAAGAAGCGTAAACCGCTAAATATAAGCTTATAAAAATACGAAAGGAAATAGCGTAGACCGCTACTAGAGAAACTAATAATACGTATACTATATAAATATAAAATAAAGAATAAAAATACGTAAACCGTATAAGTATAAGGTATAAATATATACTAAAATAAGCCGACTAGAAGACGGCCGCGGATTATATAGATAATAGTATATATTCTTAAATTAAGAAAGCTAAAAATTTTAAAAAAAAAAGAATATTAGATAATATTAAAGATTATAATAATATTAGATAAAGATAACGAATTAAGATAATAAATTCGCTCGTATAAAATTAAGAACCTATAAATAGAAAAATTCACGAGAATAAGACCTATTATTACTAAGAATTTATAAGAAACCCTAATTAAATATTATAAAATACCTTTAATTACTTAAATATAGAAGGAATAGAAAAGCTAGGGAAGGTAAGAGTAAAAATTTAACTATAAAATAAATTTTATAGAAAGGATAATATACTAAGAAACTCTCTCTCTTATAAACTCTTCCCGAACGCTAAGCTATAATAGCTAGATATTAACCTAAGCTAAGACTAAGATACCTAGAGCTATAGAGCCCGTAGTTACCGTACCGAAGGCCATATCGAAGAGATAGAAAAGAAAAGATACTATAGTTAAACCCGCTCTTACTACCCCTATAATTACTACCTAGATAGGATAGGACCTATTAGTCGAGATAGCTAGAACTATTAAGTAAATAGCGGAAGATTTTAACGATAACTAGTCTATCGGATTAAAGAGACCCTACCCGAACGATAATAATAATATATACGAGTTAGATAGACCTATAAGATAAAAACTAAGATAAAACTAATATAAAGAAGACGAAAATATCTAATACTAAGAAGGAGTCTATATATAGCCGCTATTCCTACTACTATATTAGGCGCCGGGACCCTAGAAGATAGGACCCCTACTAGGGATACCGAGACTCGTCTAAAGATAGTAAGCGTTGGCTAATAATCTAGAACTAGTCTAATAACGCTAAAGTTAATAACGAAGATAAGACTAAGGTAGAACGGAAGGTTACTTTCCTCGCTAAGTAGGGTAAACCGGAAATACTATCTAAAGAAGAATAGCTCTCCCGGTTAATAGAATACCCTTAGGACTCGCTAGGTAAGAATTAGGCCTTACGGTCTAAGAGTAGCTAGATCGCCTAGTATATAGTAGTTAAAGCTACTTTTACTTATAGCGGATACGACTTAGAAAAGATAAAAGAATTACCTAATTACGTATAGCTAATCCTAGGTAGAAAGTTATATATAACGCTAAAGGATAATACTTTAGTAATTACGAGTACGTATAAAGAGGCGTAGTAAATTTACGAAGTACTACGTAATATATATTAAGGTAATACTATAACGGCCCGCCTTAATAAAATAAGAGAATTTATTCGCTTATATTTTAATAACCGCGACTCTTATACCGAGTTTCTTAGTAAGTTCCGTATAGTATATAGCGAAGCCGGGTTAAGAACTAATACCGATACGCTTATTATCTTTTAGAAGCTTATAACTATAGTTACTACTAAGGCCTATTCGCTAGGTATATACTTCTGGAGTAAACTACGTAAGAAGAAAGAATACCTAGGTATATAGTAATAGATATTAGAAGAACTAATAGAGGAATTCCGCGACGAATTAATAAGAGAACGCCGCCGTAATAACTATATCGGAAATAACCCTAATAACTACCCCTATAAGAAACCGAGAATAGATAATAAGGATAAGCTATAGAAAGGAGACTAGCGAGGCGAGTAGAAGGTCGAGAAGGATAGCTTAGATAAGCTAAAAGAGATAAGAAAGTACCTTAACTACGGACTAGTCGGGTATCTAATTCGTAACTATAAACGGCCTAAGAAGGCCGTAAGAAACGTAAACGTTACTATAGGCGAAGAGAACGATACTAAGGAAGATATTATATTAGCTAATATAGCTAAGTAGGGGGAAGACTCTATCGAGGATTAGAATAACGAGATAGGCCCGCTAGCCTAACTACTAAACCTTACTTACTTAAGTAATAGTTTAGGTAAGTAGCTTACTAATACGGGTGCCGATATAAACGTAATTAATAATAAGAAGTAGTTACTAAAAGATACGATTAGATCGAACTAGAGATAAATTAGAATAGTAAATAGAGTAATAATACCGCTTCTTATAGGAATAGCCCGTTTACGGATAAAAATTAGTTAGGACGAGGAGATAGTTATCGATATTAAAGATACTATTTTAATACTAGAGAGCCCGATATATATCTTTAGCTTAAAGCTTTTCTACTATTAAGGTAGATAGCTAGCTAGTAAGAACTTAATAGATACTTTAAGGAAAGCTATCGCTACTATTAATATAGATAATAATAAATTCTTTTTAATCGACCTAGCTAAGAACTAAGCCTATTTAGAAAGTAAAGCCTATTTACTTAATATTACGAACGCCCTATAGCACTACCGATTAGGGTATATCTTATTAGAGAAGTTAATAAAAAGCCTTAAAGTAAGTAATACGAAGGTATCTAGCTAACTACCGAAGTAGACCGATAACGTTACCTACTAGGTATACGCCCTAGCTAAATCTACGAATATTAAATTAAAACTAAGATAATTTCGTAATAAAGAGCTAGGAAGAGGAATCTATATCGATATAGTAAAAGCTAAACCGCCTAACCTAGGAGGAATTAAAGCCCTAACGGTTCTAACGGACGACGCTATAAGATATAGATAAGTTATTTAAATTAAAGAAATAGTTAAGGCGATATATCTAATTTAGTAAGGTCTACTAAAGTAAAAGAATTAATAAGGCTAATAGCCGTACCGGCTACGCCTAAATAACGGAATAGATATTAGTATAAAGGAACTTATAGACCGCGCCGTTAATAAAGGTATCGAGGTTAAGACCTTACCTCCGGGATAAAGCTAATCTAATAGAGTAGCGGAGAGGTTAAATAGAGTGATTTTTTTACTAGCTAGAGTAATAGCTATCTACGCTAGCCTACTAGCGACGCTTTAACCGTAACTATATAAAATAGCCGCGTATATTACGAATAAACTATTAAATACTACTAACCTAGACGAAAAATCTCCGATCGAATTATAGCGCGAAGGATTTAGATAAGGCCGAGATAATAAACTAAGTTTAAACTATTTTCGGATTATTAGAAGCGAAGCTTTCTATTATATAGGAGGACCGGCTACTTTAGTTAAACTTTAACTTAGGTTAAAATACGGCTAGCTTATTAGATATAAGGGAGAGTATATCTATAAAATATAGGACCCTACTAAGAATAAGGTAATTAATATATCGTATATTACCTTTTACGAGAATATAGCCGACTTAAACTATATTACTATTTAGTTGAAAGCGACTAGATACTAGATAGACGTATATCTCCTATCCGCTAATACTAACCTACACCTACTATACCTAGCCCCCTTAGATAAAGTGTTATCTATATTAGAAGACGAGCTAGACGAATAAGAGACCGGGACTAACTTATTACTAGACGAGGCTATAAGACCGACTACGAGTATACTAGTATTATACGAAGAACTAAAAACTACTAAATAAGTACTCTAGTTAATAGAAAGATCCTAATAGTAAAAAGCTATAGGCGAGGAGATTAAAAGCCTACTAGATAGAGGTATTATCTAATTCGAGTCCGTTAAATTATCCGAGGAGGCTGTGGATCCCCAATAGGTCGGAGTGCATTGCAGTACGTTGCAAACGTATATCAATGCACATGAATACTGCCCAGCGGTGAGCATTTGGGTGCATAAGTAAATGCACACAAATGCCTTAATGAGCTAGCAAAAGACCTATAAAAGGACGACGTCCGCCGCGCTTTCATAGGAATTATCTTAAGATAGAAAAAATTTAAGCTTCCCTTTTATATATTTCTCTATACGTACCTTATAATTATAACCTATTTATTAGTCCTTTAGACTATATACTAGGAAATTATAAAAAATTAATTTTTTATAAGCGTAATACTTATATTATTAATCTCTTATTAACCTTCCTTTAAAGCCTAACCGTCGTAATCGTTTACCTTTCCTCTAGGTTCGAGTCCTAATCGATACGTAATTAACCGATATCTCGACTTCCTTTCTTTTAATCCTATATTTATTATAATCGATAGTTTTACTACTTACCGTTTACCTTAAATAACGGATTACCCTTTTTTTATAAACCCCTTTTTATTCGACCTCCTTTTAGTAATAAAAGCACGTTAAATACTACTATTCTTTTCTTTTAATTCTACCTTTACCGAAATAATAACTAATTAACTACTTATTACCTCGGTAAACGCCGAATTACTACCTTTACTAACTATCTACGCCTCTCACGTACCTTTTTCCCACTTCTAAAATCGTTAGATCCTAACGTTAGGTTCGAGTCCTAGCTACGGAATATTTAATAGCTATTTCTTATACTTTTCCCTTTATTTCTACGACTTTTCTCCTATTTCTACGATATTTCCTTTATTCTAATAACTAATACCTCGGTATTCCCGCTATTTCGATTTCGATAATCTCCGTTTACGGTTTTCCTCCTTACCTATTTTCTATTATTTCTAATTACTAATCTACTTCTTATTACGAGACTAACCCGCTTTTAAACCCCTTTTACGTTCTAATCGACCCCTTTTACGTTCTAATTACCTCCCTTTACGTTCTAATAAACCTACTTTTATTTATATTAGCCTTATTTCTCGTTTTAATAGTTCTTTTTTTTATTATTTCTTAGTTCCTTAAATACGCGTTACCCTAATACTAACCTATAAATCGTAACTATCTAACTCCTTTTATCGACTATTAACCCCCTATTAACCTACCCTTACTACTATTTACTCCTACTTACCGCCCTTTTATCCCTATAATTCTATACCGACGGTAAGTTTAGACCGCTAATATCTATTTTTCGTTCTAGATAACGGATAAAGAATAATATATTCTACGAAAAAAGGATAAAAGCGTTATCTATAACCTTAAAGCCTTAAGTAAAGTAAGCGTTACCCCTAGCCTATAAAATATAAGCGAAAGTCCGTAAACCCCTATTATTAGTAGTTAATCGACGTAACTACTACCCCTATCTTCTGAAGTTACGGTAAAAGAGACCTATACTAGTAAGTTACTAGCTAAGGAGCTATAACTACCCGCGGAAGTATAGCCTATTATATGTAATCGCCTAATAATAATAGGCCGAGGGAAGGGAAAGGCGGTAGATAACGGAACGAATATTCTACCGGCTTAGCCGGCTAGTAATCTACTACCTTAAACTACTAAGTTATCTATAATCGAGGAATTAAAGTAAATAATAAAAACGCTACTATTAGACTACGTTAAATCTAATATTAAGAGATAAAAGAGAGATAAAGAGTATACCGATAATATAAATATAGTTATTACTACGATAATAGAAAGACTTCTAGAAAGACTAGCTAACGTTATAAGCCGTAGTAACTTACTAGCTATAGCTATAGCTACCTCTTTATCTTTTACTACTCCTACGTCCCTAACTAATAACCCGTCTATAATAGCACTACTATTATCTACTAATACTAGTAAAAGAAGCCCCCTTATTAGCGTAACCGTAACTAATAACCCCTTACTAACTACGAAAGACGTCTAATTATCTAGAACCTAGCCTAAGGTACCGTATATATTATTATAAATACCTAAAGGCATAGGAATAACGGTATTAGAAGGATCGTAAGGCTACGTATATAGATAAGGAGCTTATAATAATAATATATTCTATAACCCCCCGATACTATTCTAACCCGCTTTATCGTAAATAATAGTACTTAGTATAATATTCTAAGCGAAGCTCTACTTAGGACCGGAACGAAAGCCGTTTAACGACGTTAGTATTAATAGCTTTTTACTACTATTAAGGCTCGCTATTAATAGCTAATTCCCTAGCCCTCGCTTAGTAAATAGGAATTTAGCCGTCGAAGGCGGACTAATAGCCTATAATAAGCCCCTAAGGAACGACGAACGCGTAACCGAATAGTATAAATATCTTTAAGCGATATTTCTAGAGCTAATACTACTATTAGATATTAACGATAGAGAGGATCGTAAGAAGAATAGTAAAAAAGTAATTAGTTAACTATAAAGTAACTACTTAAGTAAAGCGGACTATATAGTTATAATATAATTAGTACGTATTTAGACCTACCTATACGAATCTATAATTCTATATACGTACTAGACGTCTTAAATGCTACCGGTAATTAAAGGCGAATTTACACCCCTTTAGTACTTTATTCGTAGGTACGCCGATATACTATAGCTAATACTAGTAGAATTAATACTAATATTTATCTCTAGTTATATTCTAATAGCTACCCCGTCGCGCGTATTTACGGCTCTTATACTTAATTACTAGTATAAATCTAAGTATAAGGCTATCGAACTTCTAGCTAAAATAGTATAGAATTCTACTAATAACTTACTCGAAACGTACTATATTCGACGTATAGTTAAGGATATTCTACGCTATAATATTACGGACTTATAGTATAAGACGAGATAGGATATTAGTACGGACTTAAGCGTTCGTATTATAGTAAATACTACCCGTTACTTATTAAAGAATATATAATCGTACGCCGCTTAGCTAAATACTATATTAAAAGCTACCGAGGAAGAAAGAGAAACGCTATAATTCGGAATACGCGAAGAAGCCCTTAATTATATTACTTAAGATAAAGATAGGGATAAATCGACGTATTTCCGCTACGAAAAGACCGGTTATTAGGTACGCGAATACCTAGAACCCCGCGATAAGAATAACGACTACTAATAAAAGACTTGTTTCACGATAAATCGCGGTTAATTAACTAATAATCGTAACCGTTTACGCGATAACCGCGATACTCGTTACTATTCCTATAATACCTCTCGGGACCGAGACCGCGATTATTTACGACGGCCGTCTTAAGACCGAAAGGCATACCGTTCTCTTACTCCCTACCCCTTTAGATATAAAGATAGATAAATAATAGATAAAGGCTAGCGAAACGATAAGAGAGGGGATAAGAAGCCCGCGAATTATAATACTTACGCTACCTAGAAAGAGGATTTATCTCCCGAAGGTTTACTTATTTCCGAAGATACTAGCTCGGACGTAAATAATAACTATTTTACCGACGTTACTTACTATTCTATATTCTTTCCTACCCTATCGACGGAGGAATCTACGACTATTAATAAGATATTAATAAAATAGCTACGCCGCGAAGGATATCGCGAGCGATATCGCCTTTATACTAGTTTACTAACGAATAATAAATAAACCCCCCTCGTTATATTTATTAATACTAGAATAGTAAGCGTTTTCGTTTCTAAATCGTACGCTCGTCGCTATTTAAAACCGTACCTATCTTTAGACCCGCTATGCCTTAGTAGTCTAGGCGGTAATAGTAGCTTCGCTATTATTAACGATATCGTTATTTCCTTTTAACTAATAACCGTTAACGGTTTATTAGAGGTTATTTCTATAGTAGCTAGTATTATTACCGATAGTACCTACCCCGCTAACCTAACTATTAGTAGAAGCGGAGCTATGAAGCTCGGGTATACTAACGCTAATAGCGAGATAAAGCTTATACTTTTATGTAATTCCCCCGTTATTCCTTATTTCTACCCTCCCTAACGACGCGATAATATCGCTATTACCTATATAACCTACGCCGATAACCTTCCGATAAATACCTCCCCTTCTACTAATAATCCTAATCTTCCTTACGCTAAAGACCCCCCTTTACCCCTATCGATATATATTTACGGTATTTCGCTAGCCGACCCTAATACTTACGCCCTCTCCTACGTTACTTCTAAAATATTCGCCTTCGTTACTTATCTTACTAATTAGCTATATAATAATAGCCTTTTACTACGCTAAGCGTTCTTACGGATAGTAAATACCGACCGCGTTACTATTAAATTTAACGAAAAACTATTACTTAAATATAAAAAGTAGCTATTATTTACGAAAGAACGTATAAAGTACGATGCTATTCGCGGTACTAGAGTTATTATAGAAAACTAATAGAAGAAAGCTAATAACGAAGCCTTAATAATTATATAAAAGGCCTTTAAAGATAATACCTTTATCTTTATTCCCCGGTACTTTAATACTAGACCGGACGTAAAGGCCCGTATTTAATATAATATCGAGACGGTAGACGCTAAGCCTAGATCTCTTCCCCTACGCCGCTATAGCCCTTACTAACGTAAAATTATAAGAGAATTCACCGATAAATTACTCTCTCTTAGCGTTATTTAATACGCTATTAACTCCCTATAATCCGTACTAGTATTACTACTACCGAAGAAGCCCCTCCTAGGCGATAACTAACTACGATACCGTTTTACGATCGATTACCGCGTATTAAACGAAGTTACTTAAAAGGCCGCCTATCTACTACTAAATATCGAGGATTCCCTATAATAAGCCGCTAGATACCGCTTTTATACCTTCTTTAACCTTAAAGATAGCTTCTAGTAAATCGTTATAGACCCCGAAGCCGTATTAAAGACCGCCTTTTCTATACTATTTAGATAATACGAGTAGCTTCGTATACTATTTAGCTTTATAAACGTACTAGCTACTTTCTAGCGTTTTATAAACGAGGTCCTCGAGCCGGTCTACGCTTTTATAATAGGCTTTTTAGACGATATTTATATTTAGGGTGAGATAATAGCGGAACTAGCGGAGCGGATAGTTACTATTATCCGTTAATTAAGCCGCTATCGATTATTATTAAACCTTAAAAAGTACGAATAGTTTATTAAAGAAGGTAAATTCCTAGGAATAATTATCTCCGTTTACGGTATTCGCCTAGACCCTAAAAAGGCCGTTACCGTATAAGAGAGATTACCGCTTACTATTACTACTAAGATTCGTAGCTTTTTAAACGCCGCTAGCTATTTACGCCGCTTTATCCCCTATTTTATATATAAAGCGCGCCTACTTTATAAATATACTAAAGTAGATAAGCTAAAAGGCGTATAAGTATAGCTAGACGATAAGTTATTATAGGTATAGCGCGATATTCGCGATATAATAATATCCCTTTTAGAGCTACGTAACTACGACTATACGTTACTATCGGTCTTAGAGACTAACGCCTTAATATCTACTATTAGCGCTATATTATTTTAACCGTAACGCGATTCTAATAATAAACGTAGTATATTACGCCCTATTACGTACTTTAGCGCCGTTTTATCGAAAACCTAGTAGCGATATAGTGCCTAGGAGAGAGAAATACTTACTATTATTATATTATTATAATATTAGAGGAGCTAGTTAGAAGCCGCGGAGATTACCGTTATTACTAACTACGAAATACTCCGCCTTTTTACTATAAAATAGGAATAACTAGCCTAGATATTACGATTTCTCGATATAATCGTATACTATAGCGTACGTATCTACTATCACTCTAGTAAAGCTAATATCTTAGCCGATTAGTTATTACGACCGCGTATAGATATAACGTTAGTAATAGATAAGGAGGAAGGGCCCGATCTAGATAATAAAGATATAATAACCGACGCCTTTCCTACTAATAACGATAACCCTAGACCCCCGAACTAGCGATTTAAGATATAGCTACTAGTATAGCTACCGTTTAATAATACTACGGACGCTAAATAACTTACGAATACTATAAATAATACGCCGATAGCTACTAACGTTAAAAAGTTAGATGACTTTAGATAGCATAACGTCTAAGATATTATTAACTACCTTGAAAACGGCTATCCTCTCCCTAATCGTATTACTTTAACGTTCGTTAAAGACTATTTCGCCGTCTTTTACGATAAAGTATATACCGTTATTAACCGTTCTCTAATAAAGATACTAACGTACGAGGTAGCTATAGTAGAAGTAGTTAAAGTCTATAAGCTAGAAGGATATATACGCGTTAGTACGCTATACGCCTTATTAGCGAGATAAGTATAGTACCCCGACCTAATATTAGTTATAAATAAGGCTATTTAACGGTATATAGAATATTAACTACTATAAAAGCCTCCCTAAGTAACCGAGTCGCTACGACTAATACTAACCGTACGACTATTAGTACGCTAGGGAATAGACTTTACTAGACGTTTTATTATTAATAGAAAGCGAATATAGTTATTAATAACCGTGGAATACGCTACGGGCTACGCTATAGTAGCTATAGACCCTCGAAATAGTATTTTAGCTATTACTAAGATACTACTTACGTGTATTTACGCCGTATTCGGACCCCTAGTAGAGATTATTACTAATAATAGTACTCCTTTTAATTCTAATAAGTTTAAAACCCTTCTCGCTAGCTAAGAGCTACTTATCTAGTAGTACCGGATAACGATATACTATCTACGGATAAATAAGCGAGTTAAGCGTTTTAACGGCTAAATTAAGTATATTACCTATCGCTTAGCTAGCGTTAATACCGAAGAACGGGAAGATATCGATTAGCTAATAATTATTCCTAAGGCTATACGTATTTACCTAAATCGCCCTTAAATAAGCGGCTTTTCCCCGTATTACCTACTTTTCGGTACCGAGCCTTACTATAATAAGTCCTATATCGCTACGATATACGAACGAGAACCGATAATAGATAAAGATATCGCCTCTTAGTAGGACTTAGCTCGCGAAAGGTAGTTATTTAAGACCGTTCGCCTATTATTTAACTTTATAAAGGTATACCGAATATATATTAAAGCTATACTATAAAATAATAAAGCTACGTACCGTATTTTTAGAAAAGGCGATTAGATTTTACGATATCGACCGTAAAAATATAAACACGAGCTATTCTATAATAGCCCGTAGCTTATTATCGACGTTTACTAAGGTAATACCTATACTCTAGAGTTACCGGGCGGCTATAGGCTCGATAAACGGTATAATAGGTTTAACCTATTCCTAGCCTATATAGAAGACGGCTAGCCTATTCGTAGCTTTTAGTATACTAGTCGCCGCCTTCTCGAGCTAGACCGTAAGCGCCTATCGTCTATCGGTAGGTAACTACCGCTATATATATACTATTCTTTTTTTCTTTACTTTTATTTCCCTTTTTATTATTAATTATTTTCTTTTTATATTAATTACCTCCTATTCGTTATATATTATTCTAAATTAACCCCTAATTATATCCTAGTTTTACTTATATTCTATTTTACTTTATATTATTTTCGTTCTTTTTATTCTTACTACGCCTTACTATTACGCCTCGCTACGATTCCTTTTTTAGAAATTTTTTCTTTTATTCCTTTTTTATATTCCCGTTATTACCGCTAAAATTACGCTATTCGCTTATTTTTCCCGGTTATTTCCCGCGTATTCGCCCGTAATAGCCTCTATTACCTCTATTTTTCGTTTTAGACCGCTCTAGGCCTATCGCTACGCTATTACGCTATTTTTTTTCTTTATCCCTATTTTTTTTATTCGCGATTACCGTCTATATCGGTATTCCTAACTATTACTATTTCTAATATTTATATAAGGAAGAGAGGGGAAGGAGGTACTAATAGTACTATCTAATACTAAAAGTATAATATCGCTATA